>JAODTR010077488.1:0-10000 GCA_025399935.1 Amblyopsis rosae | reverse complement strand
GATTCTAGAGAGCTTTCTCTTGTCGAGGCAAGCGTTCTTGTTCCGTGAATTGTCACTCTCTCAATCTATCCTCCATCCCTATATACAGGGGTCGCTAACTCACTCTAGAGCCATGCCTTTAACTTAATTTTTGTTTTCTAAGGCATAAACATTGGAATACCCTTATACAACACGTCTTAGCAGTTTGGTTGTTTATTATATTTTATTGTTTATTCACCCAAGTGTCCGTATGCCACTAAACTAAAACTAGTGACGTATCCAGCAACAGAACAACACAATTGTCTATTATCGGCACAAACACTGCCAAACATGAAAGCCTCGAATCGTAACAACATATCTTTTTTTTTTTTTTTTGCAGGATGGAACTGAAACTCATTCATCTGCATTAAAATCCCTCCACTTTGAACTGTGCCTGCTCTGCTTGAATCAGTTGCAGTCATTTATATATAAATCAGCCATGTGCACATTTAACGGCGATACGAAGATCAAGCTGCGCTGCCTTAGATAGTGGGAGGCCGTGTAGCTCTGTATTGACTGGGAAGAGTGTTTGGGCTGAAGCTGAAACCAGGCCTGCTGCTCAGTGTTTCTCTGCCTCATATCTTCTGCATTAGAGAGATAATTCATTTGCCGGAGCTGTTCTTAACCCTGGCCGGCATGTCAGGGTATAGGGAATGCATGCACATCACAATTCTGTGTACTGTATATGCATGCACGTAGCCTACACACACACACACGTTCGCGCGCACGTATATGCACGCACGCATAAAAACACGCAGAGCGAGTTAATAGAGCCATAATTACTAGCTCCCACCTGACTGCTCCCATCATGGAAGATTGAACCCAGGTAGAGAGAAGCAGTAAAGGTAGAGCGAAAGAAGAAAAAGAGAAAAATGAAGGTTATTGAAGAAAGACCTGACCCTCGCCGCTCTCTTTTTCAAATAAAGCTTTATCTCTCTCTTGCTCTTCCTCTCTTTCTTCCTCTCTCTCTCTCTCTCTCTCTCTCTCTCTCACTCTCACTCTCTCTCTCGTTCTCCCTTCAAGGAATTTTCAGCAATATTTCTGCCACAATATTACCCCCGTTCATCTCCACCGTGCACAAACTGTAAACACACACACACACACACACACACACAAATAGGCGTACTCACAGACACAGACACTGTTTGCATGTGTATTGTGTACCAATGTGCACATCTATATATCAATCTCTCTCTCTCTCTCTCTCTCTCTCTCTCTCTCACACACACACAAACACACACATGTACACACACACACACCCCATACGCAGACTCGGATACCCCCGTGCACACACCACACACAACTACTGAACTGAACCTTTGACCTACTAAAAAATGAATGGGCTTCTGAGATGAGAAACAAAAAGCAATACTGTAGGAGAGGGAGAGATGAGTCGAGATGTGGATGAGAGGAAAGGTATTGGATAGAAATTGCGGATGAAGGGGTGGGGAAGGGGTGTGTGTGTGTGTGTGTGTGTGTGGCGGGGGGGGTTGCAGGACAGGGTGGCAAACGGAATCTATTATGGGAGGAGATTCACAGGCCAAAGAAGTGCAGAGAATCGAAGAGTTGGTCAGAGGGAAGGAGGGCAAAAACTATTGAAACACTTCCCTGGTCACCAGAATACACACACACACACACACACACGCACTGTAACTCCATTGATGCCATCTCAATTCATGAGCTACCCCAATACCCCAGCTGTGATATTTTAACCCTATTAGCTTTGTGTGAGGTTTGTGTCGGAATGTGTCTTGTGAGGGTATTTCCGTGATTACCTGAGCTGCTGTTCCAGATGGTTCATCAAACAGCAACTAATTATCAAACACCCACTAATTGTAGCCTGTGTGTGTGTTTGTCAGTGTGTGTGTGTGTGTTTGTGTTTGTGTGTCTCTAGATAATTATCTGATGCTTCAATCACTAATGACCACACAGACTAACATCTGTCCCAATATAATGCACAAAATGAGAATTTTGCCATCTGTGGAGGTGCATTTTTATACATATGCACACCTTTGGGTGTTTAAATGTATGCGTGTGTGTGTGTGTGCGTGTGTGTGTGTGTGTGCGCGTGTGTGCATGTGTGTGCATGAAGGATCACTCATTTCAAACATGCTCCCATTGCCAGCTGCAGCTCTAAGTGCTTGGCACAATTCCAGAAAAAAGAATTGAGTAAAATTACATTTCAGGTAAATGAAAGTGCCCCCCTCCTTCTGCTCTTGTCAAAGCTGACATGGGATTATCATCGTGCGCTCGCCAGCCCGCCCGCCCGCGCACTCGTCAAAACTCCCACTAGTACACGCTAACATACGGGGCACCAGGAGTTCAGCTCAGCCTCGACAGTCAGGCCCCTAGCGTGCGTCCTGCCAGAGAGCCGCTCTATAATTCTCTCCTGCATCCGGCTCAAGCACAACAAAGTACACCTTCCTGCTCATATGACCACATCTGAGTGCAGCACAGCGGACTTTCCACACAGAGCGGTGGTCGCGTGCAAAGCATAATGGAGTTGAATGGGACGAACTGATTTTTCTCGTCGGGCTAGCGTGCGATGCTTTGTTCGATTTCAGAGAGGTTGTTTTAGTTCAAACGCAATTGAACTTGGTATAATTGACACCCCTCCATGTTTGGTAAAATTCAAGAGCACTCCTAATGAGGCCACACTGTTCAAAAACAAATATATACACTATACCCTATACTGTTTGGGGTACATTCTTTACTTGTTTGACTAAAAAAATATTTGCAACATTTTCTTTCTGCCTCAATTACCTAACATTTTGTAAGTAAAATAAAGTTTTGATCCAGCATCTTCACTCTCCCGATACGGTAGCTGCAGGATGGATGTGTGTGTGTGTTGCAGTGATGTATGGGGTTGTAGGCGGCTTGTCACTTGTATTGCTAAAGTGTATATGCTCATGTTTAGGTGCATATTGTGTAAGTGTGTTTATATTTGTGTTTGTTCTCATGAGCAGCAAGTCTTAGAGATGCAAATAAAGAATTAGTAAGTTGTCTGCAAATTGAATAAATATTCTCCATCGCTGAGTAGTAAACACACGTGCATTCTGAAAGCAATTGATTTTTAAAGGGCAAAATGAGATTATTTTGCGGCTGTTAGAGAAAGAATGCTGTTTGGGTCTCAAACAATCTCTCCCACACCTCAAAACTCGCAAGTTTGCAGTAGCAAATCTTTTGCTCAAGTCATATTGTCCTTTTAAAAGGATATGTTGCCAGTGCTCAAATGACCCAAAGCAATAAACGGTTAAGTTAAAATCAACCCTGCAAATATCTAATTAATTTCCAATACTGACCTTACAGTTACAAAACAGTACATCACTTTGCAAACCTGTGGAGGACAATGTAATCACAAACACTACTTTTCATGTTTATCTACACTCGATGTTGCCCACATTGTTTTTATACATGGCTTTACTCATGATGTACCAGGTCTGTGAGCCAGATTGTGTAAACTCCAACTGAGTCATTCATGACTAACAAAGCAAAATCAACCAGGAAAGAACCTCACAGTCACAGACAACAACACAAACAGAGGGAAGAATCGAAGATACAGTAGCAGGAAACAGCGAGACACCGGGGAATATTCTAAAGTAAAGACAGAGCATTTCCCAAGGGAAGGGCCCTGGTTATCAACTCGAGGTTATTATGCTATGAAGCACTAATGAATTCATTAGCTAAATTAAATATCAATAAAGGCTAGAGACGGCGTTAAAATCGATGTGCACCGCTTCTCTCTCCCCAATCTGCCTCCCCTCTGTCTCTCTCTTACCTTTCATTCCCAATTATCCCTTTGCTCGCATTGTCCCACACACACACACGCACACGCACACACACACGCACACACACACACACACGCTCTCTCTCTCTCTCTCTCTCTCTCTCTCTCTCTCTCTCTCTCTCTCTCACTGGAGTGTTGAATGTAAACTGTGATGGAGGACATTAGTGGTGATCAGTGGGCTCACTTTGCCGAGGTCAGCAAGAACAGGCCAGTCACGGAGGACTTTAGTATTCAGCACTCACCTGCTCAGACGAGCACACCTCGCTGTCTTGGCTGGTCTTTTGTGTGAGCATGTGCGTGCCTGCGTGTGCATGTGTGTGTGCGCGCACATTTGCTTCGTGAGTGACTGCGGCGTTTGTGACCGTGGCTCTGAACCAGCTTGCCTGAGGAAACAAGGCCGAACGGTTCAATAGCGTCTTTTAACGACACTTTGGGAAACTTACGAAGAGTTATTTCTGTGTACATCTCCAGAAATGTCAGGACGCTATTGCTATTGGCTTTGTTGTCAAGTGACTTGTACATGGTTTATTATTTTCATTAGCATTTCAATGCACAAATATTTCTAGGTGTTAAATCAAGTTTTGGGCATGTCACTCAGGAATTGTAATAAAAGTTACTAGTTACTTATTACTCCTTCAATTATTAACTTACTATTACTAACTATAACTTATTACTGGGTATTAAAAGTAATAGTAACATTACTATATTACTTTCACAATCACGCCTCGCGCCTTCTGAAAAATGACAACCTGTGCAGCTCATTTTAGAATTGAATCCTCTTTATTGGAACAATAATGAACATTAGGAGTCAACAATCAGCCAAAGTGAAAACATTGCAGCCTCTCAAACCAGATGATTGGACAGGTTGGTTCAATTAGCCTACCCCAAGTATGGTAGGACCAGAAATATCTGTCTTGTAATGCGTTAACTATTAGTTACTTGGATAAGTAATTGTAATATTATTACTGTTTTGGAAATAGTAATTAGTTACACTACTCCATCCATCCATCCATCTTCATCCGCTTATCCATTAGTGTTACTGAAAAAAGTAATAATATTACAGTAACTAGTTACTGCCCAACACTATTTAAAACTCTGCTCGCAAGCAAGCTATGTGACCTATGATGATCGCTTAATATTTGCAGCTAAGCACTTGATTTGCTCTGTTGTGGCCGTGTTGTCGCAAGGCTAACCCATTGTTTTACAGATAATTGATCAGTGTGCATGTTTAAATGCTATCTCATTTGCATAAAAGCTTCTCCCTCGCGGAATCAATGAAATCACGTGTGCTCAGAAGCTCACACATTCTTTTCACCTATGACACTTTACTCTAAAGCGTATAATTTATCAGTTCAGTGCAACAGCAGTTAAACACAGATGAAAGTGGCACTGTTGATGAATATATTATGTTCTCTGCATAAAGGGCTGAAATGTGCACAGGGGTGGAGTTGCATAGGCACAAAGGCAAGGCAAAAACTCCCAGTAACCGGTCAGAGTGAAGGAAAGAAAGGAGAACGATTGAGCTGTTACGGGGACTGAAAGAGACGGGAAACAAAATGGAAAGCTTGTTTCAGCTTGGACTGCTTTGAATGGAGTGGCTCAGCGAGAAAATGTCCTGCTTTACACACCTTGCATCATCTCTCCCCATGTCCTCCGCCAGGAACAAAAGCTTTTGAAGTGTTAATGAGAGTTTGAAGAATGACTCACTGCTGATGATTAAGCATTAATATACATATGGGAACCATCATTCACAGGCACACGCCTTAAAGACCCATCAAAAAGACTAGTTATTTATGATAAAGCAGCTATAAGCCCGTCCCAATAAAGACACAGGCCCAGGACTACAGAGGGAAGTTGGCTAAACAAGTAGCCATCAAACTCTTAGCTAACCGGTTCAGCACTGGAGGATGGAAAGGCCACTTGCTGCAGCTGCCGTGGTAAAGCATAAAGCAATCATGCCATTTTGCTAATTCTATACAGTATGAGGTCTTATCAGAGTGAAGACATGAGAGAATCCCTCCTGACACATCTCCTTTGCATCAGCCTGTGTATGCAGCCGATCTGATCCAAACCTGAAAGAGGGGAACTGCTGCGCTAGCATGATTTCACATCCAATAGAGCGGAACGGTCGGACAGCAGAGATTGCCGCAGGTCAGCATGTGTAATGAAGAAGACTTGCTCACCCCTGGTTCCAAATTTCTTGTCCGTACAATTCAGGGGTTGACAGTGAAACTAGTCTAGGCCGAGTTGTTGTGCTATAGTTCACACACAATTTGCCAGTTGGACACAAAGTTACTTCTGAATACAGCTCCCGCTAACAAGGCTGTATCTGTCCTACATTTAATACATTCCCTTACCTAAAAAAAGAAACCACATCACAATCTGAATTTGTAGATGGGGCCAGTCCAAGTTGGCATGTGAAATGTAGAATTATTTTTATTACATGCAGTATAACAGACTTCTGTCAAACTCAGTTGGACAATGCAATAAAATATAATATAATACACTGGTGGCCACTAAAAAACGACGATGACTATATGAATAATTCTTAAGATGTGTGTGTGTGTGTACAGTACTGTATGTATGTATGTGTGTGTGTGTGTGTGTGTGTGGGGGGGGGGTAAAGAGTTTTCACTTGGAGGTAATAATAGTGTTTAACAGGTGTGGTTGGCAAGGGACATGGGTACTGACAGGCAGGGATAGGCAGCAGTCTGGAATTAAATCTTGCAAAGCCGAAACTAGTGAGGCGAGAGGTTGCAGGAGCACAAAGGACGAGCCCATGTTGTTTTACCATCAGCTTGTGATGAGCAGACTGGCTAAACGGTACGATTTGCCACCAAGAGAGCATAGAACAGCATTCAGAACAATGCCGGTGACAATTGGCGGGTCCGGTCTTGCTGACGCTTCTCATAACGTTTTTTGTTGTGTGGGCGGGCTGGCTATTATCTGAAGGCATTTCCAGGCATGGCTGTTTCTCACAGTCAAGTGTGCATTCAGTCTCTAGTTCCTGCTCTCACTTTCCCTCATCGCATTGTCTCTTGCTTCTATGCTCATTCTCCTGTCACTTCTCCCCCTGCACTCCCCAGATGTCACTAATTATTCATTATTCTCAGCCCACTCTGCCAACCTGATGGCGTTAAAGGGCCAGCACAATATGACGTTCTGCTACGTCATTTCGTTGTCTTTTGTAGAAGGCTACGCGATTCAAGGTTCATTATATTCAGGGTTGGGTAGGTTACTTTTTAAATGTAATCCGTTACAGTTACTAGTTAGAAAATTATAAACAGTAATGTCAATGTCAATCCTAAAACTGATTAAACTCTTCATTCGGTATGCTGTATGTATTAGCAGATAATATATCAGCTAAGGCAAAGATACTTTAGAAGAGAAGATCAGGGATTACCATCTGAAATAGTTCTCTTATGGTCTCCTAAATTACTCATACACTGAACCATCTCGGTTAGAAAATGTCTCTGTCTAAGGCCCATCTCTAGATACACTGTGTGTCTCAGTGTGTGTGAGTGTTAACAGAGAAAACAGGTCAGAGAGAAGGAAAATGACATGCCAGATGGCACCCATAAGATCACTGAAGTCATTGACACACGGTAATTACCAACATGTGTGCGTGTGTGTGTGGTGTGGTGTGTGTGTGTGTGTGTGTGTGTGTGTGTGATTCCTAACCTTTCTGAGGATGTGACTCTTGCTGCCTGTCCAAGTCTGACTGTACTGTATGTGTATCCATGCCCATATATGCTCCCATCGCAGTCAGCCATGCCACCATGGCAGACTGGGAATGACTGGGCACGCAGGCACACTCACACGTGCACGCACACACGCACGCTCATACACACACACACACACATGTGCGCACACACACACATGCACACGCACACATACACACACACACACACACACGCACATACACGTATAAATACATCACCAGCTGCTCCTTTCCTCCATTCTCATCAAACTTGTCATCAGCAGTTTGTCTCCTTTCACATTAAGCGTTCATGAATAATGTGTGATTACACACACACACACACACACACACACACACGCACATGCACACGCACACGCACACACGCACACACGCACACACGCACACATGCACACGCTCACGCAAACACATACATGCACACACATGGACACACACACACACAGACCCTCCGAGCAGAGACCAGATTTGCTGTACTGGCATGGCAGCACCCACACACCCACACACGCACACACACACACACACACACACACACGCGCAGACACACATGCCCACACATGCATATGCACACGTACGCACACACACACATGCACAAACATTTTACATTTGCATTTGCAGCATTTGGCAGGCGCTTTTATGCAAGGTGACTTCCATGTAGTACACTTGTCATTAGTTGCACAGGTCATACACCAGCTATTGAAGCAAGCAATGTTGAATCAGAATAGTTACAGCATCTTGTCTTGTGTCTACAATCATGTCAATATATAATTCAACAAGGTGCCTAATGGCCTGAATACTAAGGTGCTAAATACATAAGTGCAGAATAGGATATGCACACACATGCACATGCACACGAACACACATAAACATATGCACACACACACACACACACACACACACACACTCATTGACACAGTCACCGATATGCATGCACACACATAACACTGGACAATCCATAACTCATATTGGGTTCATACATCATGCAAACTCTCTCTCTCTCTCTCTCTCTCTCTCTCTCTCTCTCTCTCTCTCTCTCTCTCTCTACATGCACGTCCTACTGTAACAGCAAACCTGCACAGATGGTCACCCTCACACTAAATGCCAGATTAGTGGCATTAGCACAAAAGAGAGGTCACGGAGTAATCCTACCTGTCACACCCGCACAGATGCCCCACATACCCCTTCCTCTCAACAACCAGCCTCCAACACACAACACACACACAGTCCCCAGGTAATTAATGATATTTTAGGCCTGGAAACTCATCTGACAGTATTAATGCATTTTGAATAATTTAATTCCCATAGCCCTAAAGACAAATATTCGACGATATATTTATGGTGACAGCTCACCGCGGTTTTAGCTGCACGTTTAGAAGTGGGATTTAAGTTCCTTGTGATTATACTGTTGTCAAAATAAACAATAAACACACAAGTACAGCACACATACGCGCTCACACGCCCGCGCGGACACACACAAACACACACACACACACACACACACACACTCGGGCTTACTGGTGAATCGTTGCTGGCAGACGGACACAACGGTCCTCTGAAAACCCCCTTGACGCGGCGGAAGTGCCCGTTGCTCAGGTGAGTCGAGCTGATGACCAGGTAATAGCACGCACTGCAAGCCATTCCGTGGGGTTCCCGGGAAGGTCGACGGCGTCTATGTAACGCTGGCCTCGCCGTTCTCCTCAAGGTGAGCGTGTCAGCCTCTTAATCTTGTAGTGAAATTCCTCCCCTACATTATAGCTAATTTATTTACGAATGAAGTGAGATAAGGCGACAGTCTCCTTCCATCAGATTAAAAACGACTGCAAATGATGTATCCGCTGCACGTGGTGGGGAGGTCGGTAAAAGAGCAAGAGAGAGACAGAAAATAGGGAGACGGGTTGATCGGTGAGAGAGACAGGAGACAGAAGTAAACTATTAGATCGCCCGCGCTGCTGGAGTCTGCGTTTTCCTTGCTGTCGACGGCTCAGACTAAAAGAAATGAACGAGCGCCTGTAGAGTGCAAGGCTCAGGAACCCAGCCAGTCCCCTGTTCCCTGTCTCCCTGTCTTACTCTTTCTTTCCCTCCTTCCAATGGACTTGATTTAAGTATAGCCTCTGCAAAAGAAGCGTCGCTTGCCGCGTTTCTTTGTAAAGAAGAAGGCACTAAACCCTGTCGCATGTCGGTCTCCGCTCTAACACGTCGAAAAATTCAACGATTAGGTGATTTTTCGCCCCCTCCTTTCATTTTGTGGGATCGGTGCCTTGTTCTCGTTGGAGTCAAATTGCCTCCTCGTGAGTGCTCGCGGGGTGCTGGAGGTAGGCTAAATCCAATGACGGCAGCAGTTGACTTCTCGCGGCCGTGCAACCATAAAGTAGAGCTCTTTTAAGAAATATGCATCTCCGAGGACCCATGCACTTGAAAACTCCACCGGACCGGAATCTTCGTCCGTATATTTCCCTGTAAAATGCAGGGGGGGGGGGGGG
>JAODTR010077487.1:0-37297 GCA_025399935.1 Amblyopsis rosae | reverse complement strand
CAAACACGCACGCACAGTGTGAGAGATAGAGAGAGAGAGAGGGGAGAGAGAGAGAGAGAGAGAGAGAGAGAGGGGGGGGGGGGAAGAGAGAAGGAGGAGAGAGAGATTGAGAGAGAGAGAGGCTGGTGGAGATTAGAGTTGGGAGATGGAGTTATGCGTGAAGCAGTCCCTGCACTGTTTGTGCACGGATGTCTGCCACAGCTTACACTGGTTTATCTCCCATGTGCACATACACACACACACACACAAGGCCCTTTATTGGAAACCCATGCAGTACAGGATCATTAAGAGAGACACGCATTCCTGTTCATGTACTGTACATGTGTGTGTGTGTGTGTGTGTGTGCGTGCGTGCGTGCGTGTGCACATGTACGTACAGTAGATGTGTGTGTGCTCATAATCCCTGGACAGCTAGATACAGGCATTAGCTGAGATGAGTCAGTAACAGAGGAGGCAGTAATTGGAGTCTTTAAAAAAGTGAGAGGGGATTAATCCAAGTTAAATGAGCCCCTCTGTCTGCTCCACGCATGTGGGAAGAGGGCAAGGGATCGGGGGGGTTGGGGTATCCAGTCCTGGAGGATGGAGATGTGGTGCAATGGACCAAAGGAGAAAAAAGGGAGAGACTGCAACATGGAAAGATGAGTAATGAAGCGCAGAGCAGAGAACTGTAAATGAGGCCTTTTCTGAAGCTTGCAGGGATTATCCTCTCATATAAATAAATAACCGAACAAACGCCTGGGCCCCTCTCCAGTTAAAAGGCCCTACTAGAAGGACTTGTGGGTTTAACTAGAGTGTTTGTTATTATGTCAGTTGGTGTGCATGGATTACCAGGCACAGGCCTGTTCTGATCAAATAACTGTGGGATATGTAAATAATACGTCACACAAACAGGCTTTAACAACAGCATTACAGCACTGGTTTAAATCAGTGAGGAGTGAGACTCTCGCTTTTGAAATAACTTGGTGGATCTACTTTCTCTCAGTTTTGAATAAGCCAACATTTGGAGGTTTGAAAACGTCAAAAGAACCAAAGAGAACAAGACTGAGAGCAGGGGAGCTCGGCGGGAAAGAGCCCTTTGATCTAATCCTAATGGGTTTCACTGTCGAGCCAGATAATGTCAGGACCCTTCAGCGAACTAACAGTCGCAGCCACTGAACAACCCACCTCTGTCAAACACACTCGAACTTCTACTGTCAGCATTGCTTTACCAGCACATCACTCCCAGAACTACTGTCTCTGACTGACAAATAAAAACCCTAATAGGAGGAAATCAGCCCGATACTGAATGATGCTGAAGCCAAGGCTTAAAATAAATCAGTTCAAAGTGCCATTAGTATAGTACACATTTTTTATAATGCCTTCTCCTCTCCTCTGTTCAGGTGCTATTGTTTATGTCGGGGTTCTAGGGTGACTACACTGAAGGTTTATCCTTCACTAGGAAACTTTTGCTGCTGTAGTTTTTAAACAGTGCCTTAAGTAGATGAGGGCATCACTTTTGAAACGTGTTATCTTGGGTGGTTCATCGCGTGGCCACACTCATCCTGCACTGAGTATACACTGGTAGATTATTTTTCTCCTCAGTCTGGAACAAGTCTCTCTGAAGCAGCCCACCTTGCAAATCTCTGTGGATGAACACTGAGGAAGGGCAAACTAACTCAAATGAGGTCAGTGCTGTTTTACTGCCAAAGTGAAAGTCTACAGAGAGTGCAGATGAAACTATTTAGCTGGAAATTAAGTTTTCATTATATTAGCCTATCCATATTCTGGAGCAATGGTGAAGTAATGGGGTCGTGCACAAGGACACTTAATAGGTAATAGGTGGGCCCATGATTCAAATCCAGCATCTTTCATAGTCAAACAACACAAAACTACACAGACCCATATTAACACACTGGTGATGACAATTGCTGTCACTGTCATACTTGCTTCGTAATCTTGCCGTGAACCTTACATTGACTTTAAGAACATTGCTAATCTTCCCTTTGTTGGTGACAGCCTCGAGATGGGCTAACATTCCCCCATAATTGAGTGCTGGACTGCTCAGAATGTTTTCAGTGGTAAAACCTGACCTGTAATACAGTTCTGCACTGTATATACAAGTAGACTGGAGTGAAAAAATACTTTGATGCATGAAAGCAAGTCATTACCTCTAACTGCTGTGTGTGTCCCTTGGGAGAATGATGTTGGACTGTGTTGGCTTGGCGGCATCCACAGATTACAGTGCGTGGATCCTCTCCAGAGGGAAAAGGGCGGTTAATTGGCAGTGAACTGTTAATCATGGCCGCTCGGCCTTCATTACTGAGAGGAATTAACATCTGGGTGGACATTATATGTAGCCAGTAACTGTGTCCAGGACCCACGAGGATAAACAGAATGTTTATCTTTGTGAGTTGAAGAAGGGTCTCACGTTCATTAGAGTACACACATGCGCGCGCACACACACGCACACACACACACACACACAACATTTTTATGAAACCATACAGCCACAAAGACAACTAACTTCTGTATTTTGTTCTCAGGTTGTCTAGCCATGGTTTACTCAGTCTAATGGTCCCATTGACATTAACATGCACTAATATTATAGCCAACTTTGCTGATTCACTAAGGTGCATCCTGCTTATTTATTGACATGTTTAATTCTTTTCTGTTTCAGCCCCAACCGAGTCCCCACTGAGACCCAGTCTAGGTAAGAGCATGATAATGTTATTCATACTACATTCTGTGTGGAACATGCTAATGCTAATCATATAAGGCATGCTAATAGCTGAGAATGCCTTTCTAATTCAACTGTTGTCTTGTGTAGCGGACATACATGGGAAACATGCTGTGATACGGGACGACTTTGACTCCAACCTGCAAGGGGACCTGGAACCCCGCATCTGGTGAGGAACACGAAGGCTTTCCTTTGCTCCCCTACCATAAGCCTTCCTGTCTAAACGTGTTCCTCTCCCCCAGGTCTGAGTGCACCAACTGTGAGGTGGGAGAGCATTGCGGGGTGCTGATGCAAGGCAGAGCGGTCACGTTCTGCGAACCCTTCGGAGAGCGCGAGCTGGTACGTGCACTGTGACCACACTGCAACTGCTGTGCTTTATGACTGTACAACATCAACAAGTTACCCGCTAACCAACCGCAACCGCAACTTAATTACAGCATTCAGTTTAAAGCTACACATTTTAAACTCCTCAGTTCAACCCAGCATAGGCACATTTTCTATGCCAGTGTACTGTATGTGTATAGATGAGTCATACTTATTTTTGTTTCAAATATTGAGGAAAGCAAAAGGTTTCTTCTTTGTTTATAAGTGAATTCATGTTTAGTCTTTGTACTGCCTGGAATTGATTAACGCGTGCACAAATGTTATACACACATGTTCACAGTTGGTTCTACCTGCTCTTGTAATTGAAAGTGTTGTCATAAATTGTTTATTTCCACTCTGAGCGATGAAAGTGCATTTTAACACTAAGTATTTACCTTCTTGAGGTCTGTCACACTTCCAGACGTTTGATGTTGCTGCCTGGCAACACTTCTGTCAGGGGTGCACCTCTAAAGCAATATTATAAACACACACACACACACACACACATAAAACATGCCCCTGTAACTACTTTCAGAGGAGTCAGTAAATCAATTGGCTTATGTACAGTACAACTCCAAACACCTGTGTGAGTAGCGAGGACTATGTTGTGTGAACCCAACTACTGTCTGAGCTACTGTGCATCTGTCCCCAGAGCACGGTACCTATGAACACCAGCACAGCCTCTATCCTGCAGTTTGCCATGGGTGAGTACAACAGACAGGACTATACCGTATGCTAATCCTAATGGAGTTAAGGCGCAGCTACTACAACATACATGTAATCTGGTACGCAACACGTTGTTTTTCGTCATTCCTCGCTCGCCCCCCTTCTCGTCTGTAACGCTCATGAATCTTACTCTGGAAAGACATCCAAAAAGGAGTTCTTAGAGATGTTGTCTTCTTCATGTGCATTAAATCACACTGCTGGTCCCTTGTGGAGAGTGGTTAGGAGTGTTGTACATGCTTCTGTAACATGTACGCACACACGCATACACACACGCATACACACACGCGCGCGCCATGTTGTCTGAATCTATAGTATACTGTTTTTTTTATAATAAATAAATATGTTATTTAATTATATTTACAATATATTTTATATATTTGTATACGGTACCTTAAAAATGGCTGTGACATGCCCCTCCATTTTTGCCTCAGTCTCTCTGACTGGGGTCCCATTTGCAGGTCATAATACGATATTAGGTGAATGACTGGGTGTGTGTGTAGGGGGGTGCACAGAGGGATTCAGCCTCTGAGCCTCGGCAGGGAGGCTGGAGGAGAGGAGAGGAGAGGAGAGGAGAGGAGAGGAGAGGAGAGGAGAGGAGAGGAGCAATGGGGTGGCCCGCTTCATCCATTAGTGACCTTTGACCCGCACAAATCCCTTAACGCCCAACAAAGCCATACTAGAATGCAAACAGGATTGGACCACACATCATGAACACGCACACGCACACACACGCACACACACGCACGCGCACGCACACACACACACATATACCCATCTCTTGCCTTTGTATAGCGAGCCGAAGTCACTTCCGCATTATGGGACCTTAGTTTGGAAAAAAAAATGTATGGTAGTCAATGGCGAGAATAAAATAATATTTTAGATACCGTTTGTGACACTCGCAAAACATAGATATCCTGTATTTTCTTAAGCCTTATAGTTATTTAAGCTAAAATAAAACAACATTTTTATTCAGCTTGGATAATTGACAGGTTGCTGTCATGCTTCTCTGCCTTTCTCTCCCTACTCTACCCTCTATTACTCTAAGATACTGCTTCCTTAGTTCTGTCATGGCACCATTTAGTCCTTCAAGGCAAGTCTCGCCACTCGCAGCCATCTTTGAAATGCCTCGGGAAGTTTAGGAAGACGGCAGGTGGCTTACGTCAATGCAAACACACGATTGGTTAATTCAACAGGTTAATGCTTGTCAGTTATAAAGCAAACAATTGACTCATTTGGATAATGTTATCTGTTATTATCTAAATATTTTCCTCCAACTGTCATATTTGCATTTCAGAATTCTCCCATAGAGCTCCATTCAAAATTCTCTAAGTGGCATGACTGTATGCTGTTACAGAGTAGTGCCAGAAGTTCTGTTAGGATGGGGAGATGGCTAAGCGAGCCTTCTCCAGTCTGACCGAAGGAAGGGAAATGAAACTGATTAAAGCACATAAACTAGCTGCCACGTCTTGTGAAGATGTAAAGTGGGCTCATATTGTAACGATAATACGCCAGGCTGTTGGCACGACAAGCGCGGTGCAAGTGTGTTTACTTGGGAGTTAATGCCTTCCCATGTCTCCTCTGTGTGTGCATGCCACAGGCTCAGGCTCCTGCCGGTTTAGCTACTCGGATCCCAGCATCATAGTGTCCTACAGCCTGAGCAGTAGCCATGCCAACAGCTCAGAGGACTGGATCACGTTGGAGAAGATCAGGTGTCTGCCTGTTTGTCTGTCTGTCTGTATTGTTTTATCCCTCTCTCTCCATCTCTGTCTGTATGTGTCTGTGCCTGTCTACCTGCATCACCCCCCTCTCTCTCTCTCTCTCTCTCTCTCTCTCTCTCTCTCTTTCTCTCTTGCTCTCTCTCCCATTATTTTCGCTCTTCCTCTTGAAATCCATTCGATGGGAGGAGGGTTTATCTGTTGCAAACCCCCTGCCCGCTCTCTTTCTCCTTCTCCTCCTCCTCCTAATTCACACCTCCCCCTCTCTCGATGTGTCACTCCCTTCCTGTTTGTGTGGCTTCCCCAGCCCCCTCCATCTCTCCCCTCACGTACAGCATGTCACCGTTAACCTCAGCAGTTAGCTTAGCGAGCGTTGTGCCGTTCAGCTAAAACGGGAACACGTTCACGGGCTTTAAATGCCACGCCATATGCTTACACGTATATTATACACAAATATAGCTGCTAATTCTATAGCCCCGGACACACCGCTCATCATCGCTTTGTAGCTGAAAATGTGTTGCTTGTCCAGGCTTTGGTTGCCTAGGTATCCATCTCGTATACAGCATTTCCACCATTGGTAGTCGCCTCAATCGTGTCGCCTGAAGTTGAGATTAGTTACTCGTTACATTTTGCGTCGTCGACCGTCGTTTCACCAAGTCACTGCATCTCATTGACGTTCCATTATCTCTCGCCGCTACGTCGCTGCTAGCCGCTTTCAGTGTGTCTGGGCCCTTAACAGTGTATCACTCCAACAGCTGCTGTGCTCTTCCAATTAATTCTTCCATTGCATTTTCTAAATATACACATAAGTGTCCACAACGCTGACTAACCTTGTGTCTCTCTACAGAGCTCCTACCAACAGCAGCACTGTGGTTCACCTGCTGCCACTGCCTCTGAGCTCCAGGGCCGATGGCGTACGCCTGCGCTGGTCCCAGGAAGCCCCCCGGGGCCCCGAGGGCTACGAGTCCTGCTGGGGCCTGGACAACGTGCTGCTGGTCAACGCTGCCCACAGACCCCCTCTGATGGAGGACAACCTGGACCCCCCCGATACCGCCAACTGGCTCTTCTTCCCGGGGGCGACTGTCAAGGTACCACACAATGAACTGGAGTGTCACAGTGCTCTATTTGTACTGTATGTATGATAGCATGAAGAATATCATGAAATATATGATACAATACACAATAAAAGATCATTTATATCTGTAGCAGGGATGTTTACGCTGACTCTCCTGTTTCCTTATTGGCCAGCATGCCTGTCAATCAGAGGGCAACGCCCTGTTTTTCCATGGCGGCGAGGGGGTTGGCCACACCTTCGCATCCACCAGGGACATTGACCTGCATCGTGAGGAGGGGCGGAGCTACTGGGAGGAGGACTTTGAGAGCCCACCATCAAAGTAAGTGTTCTTAACAATGTGTTCTTTAACGTCGACGTCAGCACTGTTACCTTGTGGGGATAAACTTTGGTAAGTTAATTGTTTTACTGAATAAAATCAAATGTATAGTACGTACTGTACATTGAGTTCCATATCTGTTTAAAGAAATTTAACAGCATTTAACTAAATAATCTTGTGAAAATGCATTACCAGGAGTATAAATACTTAACTATGATAGTAATTAAATATTTAATCAAATTGTCAAAAATCTAAGTGCAGATTTAAGGGAAATGTGCAGTTGGTAAACCTGGTTTGTGTAATAGCACGTTAGCATGGAAAAATATCTTCCTCTGTCCTTTTGACAAATACATTATTCAGAGGAGAGTTTGGCAGGATACCAGTGCTCCCAGTCTTTGTGTATTTCTTCTTTGTGTGCGTGTGTGCGTGTGTGCATGTGGGCTTGCGTGCGTGTGCGTGCGCATGCTTTGACACCTGTCACCTGTCATATGTCAAGTTATGTGGCATGCAGTGTGTGGCACAGGATCAGGTCTTGCTGCGGGCTGACACAGGTGAGTGCCAACACCCCTGACAGCTAGAGACAGCAGTCCATCTGTTCCCAACAGGACACCTAAAAGACACACACACACACATACACATACCTATAAACCCTACAGAATATCATTCACTGACAAACACACACGAATACAATGACTTATTTACCAACACACATGCACACACACTTCAGAGCGCTGGAAATCTGTCAGGTGGATATACTGTAGCACCAGGAAGTAATTAGCAGGGCCTTTTGCACCAGGCCTGTCACCCTACAGGCTGTGTGTGTGCGTGTGTGTGTGTGTGTGTGTAGTTGGGAAAGCCCTTACGTATGTTAGAGGCACCTTCCACAAAAGTGTCACTTTGCCCCAACATTGGCTATGACAGCGACACACCGCTCTCTACAAAGTACGACAGGAGAGATATTTGATGGGGGCGGTGGGGGGGTGGGGGGGGTGACGGCACACTGAGTTAACTGCTGTCAGTGCTAATGAGGAGCCTCTCTGCACTGTGGGCAAGAGGTGTGTGTGTGTGCGTGTGTTTACGTGTGTTTGTCTATGCAGGTCTGTTTGTATGTGTGTGTGGGGGTGTGTGTGTGTGATTGTGTGCGTGCGTTTCTATGGTATCTGCCTATCTACCTGTGAGATTTTTGGGTTATTTCTTATGTTGCCTGTATGGTGTGAATTACATCAGCCTCATGCAGAGCATAACCTCTCTGTATATAGTACAGATATTACTGTGGTATTACACTAATTTGTGTGCATATGTGTATTTGTGTGTGCGTGCTACTTTATGTAATTATGTATTGTTTACGCAAACATTGAGATATATGGTCTGATAACTATTTTACTACAGATAAACTGTACATCAGCAGATTTAAGCAGACTTTACTCTAAAGATGTAATTGCTTGGAAAACAATAAACAAAGCATTTGAAACACAAATAATTAGATGAGATAACAAAAGCAACAATGCTCCTATTTTTAGTGTCCGCTGTGTTGAGGGACACTAATACTGTTTCTGTGTGTGCAGCTGGGACATAGAGGGCGCTGTCTATGGAGCCCAGTGTGGTGAGCTGGAGTCAGGCTCAGGGTTGGTGTTTGAGAAGGAAGGTCGCAGGAAGGTGTGCACACCCTACCTAGACACCACCTCCTATGGAAACCTCCGCTTCTACTTCTCCATGGGTACGGATGCACTGTCAACCAATCACATTGCACCGTTCATATAAATGCTGTATGCCATAAGAACTACTGTAGCCTACAGTATTATAGAGTACTGAGATGCACAATATGTCAAGTGCAGAGCATGTACAGTAACAGAACTGCAACTGAAATGTAAATATAATAAACAATGGTGTGTTTTATTCAGGCGGAGGTGATTGTAACCCAGGGGACTCCCACGAGAACGATGTCGTTATATTTGGAAGATCTGAAGGCAAGAGGGAGCGTGTGATTCTGGACACCCTTCCATACTCCTCTTACAGGGTATTGGCACGCACGCACACACTCACGGTTACCGTACTTCATCGGGCATCTTTAATGTAGATTTTTTTTGTAAAAAATCCAAAGCTAGTTGAGGTTGCTGGCTAGTTTTCCAGGAAAAGAGTACAATGGCCAAGTTCACAAAAGCAGCAGCTCTGTGGCTTGTTCAAACATATGTTTGAAGAACAATGGATTTGACAAGACAAACATAAAATTAGACCCACCATATAGGATTATTGCACTGCGTGTCTGTCAGATGATCTGTGCCTAACACTAGAAATATGTAAGTAGAGTTAACATTCTAGTGAAGTAGTGATTACCAGTCAGCTGGTGCCTAGCCTAGCATAGCCTTGCTAGTACATTGTAGTGTTTTTAGTAGTAATATCTATGCAGCCAGAGTACTGTTCCATTGTTGAGCTGCACTGGCTATATCTGTTAGCAGTTAGCCAGGACATTGGAAGCCAGTGTCTATTGTGCTGGCTCTCAAGCTTTGAGGCTGACGTGATTTTCCTCCCTCTTCCTTCCCCGGTGCGTCGGCTCTCCCAGACTCCAGGTGTGGTGTCTGTGACCCTGCCCGCTGAAATCCAGACACCCGTCACCCAGTTCTGCTTGGAGCAGCGGGCACACGGGGGTGCCAAGCGTCACGTGTGGGCAGTGGACTTCATGCAGCTGCTGCCCGTCCTGCCTGGCACGCATACGCACGTCGTCCAGTTCTCCATCAACCTGGGCTGTGGCTCCTACCAGCCTGCCAACAGGTGTTGTCCTTTTATGGCATATACAGGCATAGACAGGAGGGCTAAACCTGTGTGGTGCAGAAGCCCTGCATGAATGCTGTCATTACAACTAGTATAGGACCTGTATTCACTGTATGTCTACATTAATACATCTTTGAAATATTGTATGTATTGGTAAAACCCCAACTAGGGACACGTTTTTGCAGAATAGAAGAGAATTTGCAATCGCTATGAACTCACTTTATGAATCAGTTTCAGGCTAGTACCAGAACAATGTTAAATTGCATCATCCTTATCAAATAAAATGATGTGGACATTAATATCTCAACTCACCTGGTGTAGAACATTAGAACATTAATAATACATACAATGTTAAACTGCAGTATACTGCAGTTTAGCCTCCATAGCTCCATGATACACAGGCTGTGAGCTAGATAGTGAAAATAATTATAATTATTTCCACCCCCAAAACAAAAAACAAAAAAAAAACACAATTATGCTGCCAATACTAGGGATTCTAAAACATACAGTCATGTGGTTGTGTCGTTGTTGTTGAGATGTTGACATGCCTTTACCGCCCATATCTGCTGTTAGCGTTAGCTTGGAGTTCTCCACCAACCATGGGCGCTCCTGGTCCCTGCTCCACACAGAGTGTCTTCCAGAGCTGTGTAGTGGACCACACTTTCCCCACAGCACCGTCTATTCCTCGGACAACTACAGCGGGTACTGACAGATGTGTGCGTGTGTATGTATCTGTCTGAAAGGACGACTGACTGACTACCTGTCTACAAGCAGCGTTTGTGTCTTTGTGCATTTGTATTAGTGATGCACCTATCAGTTTATTTGGGCCGATACTTATTGCCTATTTTCAATCTGCAAAATCGACAGACTGATACCGATTTTATACTTTATATAGCCTATATTATACATTAATTGATTATGTTTTTAATGCAGGTAAATGCAGTAAATCAAGAATAAGCTACATTAATGGAGAATTGACAACAGTCAATTGACAACAATTGACAAGAAAGATCGTTTTATTCGTATCGTCCATTAGAAATTAAAATCAAACTACCACGAATCTCGTATTTCAAGTGGAAATTGTCCAATTCGATGCCGCTCGATTGGTGCATCAGTAATTTGTATGGACTGTCTGTGTATGCATTCTAATCGATCACTAAAGGCCCCAGCCTTTTTTTGTATACAGAAGTAGCCGACGTGTCCGCATGAAGTATGCTTGGAACAGCCCGAGTGCTGCGTTGTGCGTGGCCACGCATTTTGTAGTATGCAGGGGCCTTAACACAGGGCCCTTAACCCTTTTTGGGCGTGTCTCCCCTTAGTTGGACCCGGATCTCCATTCCTCTGCCCAATGCTGCCCTAACAGAGACCACACAGTTCCGCTGGAGACAGTCTGGCATGGGGACTGGCAGCATGTGGGCCATAGACAACGGTTAGCACCTTATAGTACATATGTACATATATATACACATTATATACATGACTACACGTGGACAGTATTGCATGTAATGTTACTGTCTCTCTGTTCTTCTGTCCAGTGTACATTGGCCCAGCATGTCTTCGTTTCTGCTCTGGGAGAGGACATTGCTCTCGCACTGGCTGCAAGTAAGGATAGAGTTTAACCAGAACACATCAAATAAACCTGCATAGTAGCCAGCAGCACCGGTTGTAGTAGCTAGCAGCACCAATTATAGTAGCTAGCAGCACTGATTATAGTAGCTAGCAGCACTGGTTATTGCAGCTAGCAGCACCGGTTGTAGTAGCTAGCAGCACCGGTTGTAGTAGCTAGCAGCACCGGTTAAAGTAACTAGCAGCACCGGTTCTGACTCAGCATTTAGTAAACCACATTACAGCTATGTTTAAATAATGTTAAATATATAGTATATATATATATCACTTGTTTGCAGTATGTCCTCCTTCTCCTCTTCCTCTTTGTCATCCTATTCGTCTCCCCCCACTCTCCTTCTCCCTTCCCTCAGATGTGATCCGGGCTTCAGTGGTCCGGCCTGTGAGCTAGCCTCCCAGACCTTCCCGGCGTTCCTGTCGGAGGGGTTTTCCAGCCCGCGCCTCTCCTCCTACCACAGCTTCTCCTCTCTGCGGGGGGCAGAGGTCAGTTTTGGCTGTGGCGTGCTGGCCAGCGGCAAAGCCCTGGTCTTCAACAGGGACAGCCGAAGACACTTGGTGACGGCCCCGCTGGACAGCTCTCAGGCTAGGTACTGTTGTGGTCCTCACGGGAGGCTAGCCGGCTGTTTTGTTGTCATTATTGTTTATATATAACTACTATATATCTACAGTATATATGTATTTATATCATTAATTGTGCATACATCTTTTAGATTATGCATTATATGTTTATGTATTATATTTTCTAGTTAGAGTATATTTTTACTGTTTTGGGTCATGCTTGAGTCCAATGTGTGCAACCTGCAGAGGTGCAGTAAGGTCACGTCACGTCAACATCAAATCAGTAATACTGAAAAGCTGAAATGCACAGCAATATTATTTTTGTTGTTGATTGATGCACTTATACAAACTTTGACATTTGCACACGCACATACACGTGAAATACCTGAGCCGACCAATCCTTCTGCATATTATTGTACTCACAGAGCAGCCAAGTGTACATGCATGCAGTCCACGACTCCAGTCCGTTGATTGATACTGATGCAGCCCTTCTCAATAAGCTCTCGCTGTGTCCCTCATCCTGTCTGTCCAGCGCTGGCAGACAGACTGTGATTGCAGGTTACCCTGCTGATGAGACGGAGGTACTAGAGAGAGAGAGAGAGAGGTCACTGGAGTTTGATCTGGCATCTGTGTTAGATTGATTATGCCTGTTGCGGCTCTGTATGCCACCTGATGGCCATATTTAATGCCAGCACCCTGTCTGATTGAGTGAACAGCTGCCTTGGAAAGGGACTTGTGGCGCTAATGAAAGCTGGGCTGAGCCAAGGCAAGGGCAGATAGAGAGCGAGAGAGAGAGAGAGAGAGAGAGAGAGATAGCTGCAGGCTAGCTCTGTGACGGAAAGTATTAAAAGTGTTTTATTAGTGGTGTGATATAACATGCACCCATGCCAGCTAACGCTAGAGAGGCACACAGGACCGAGCTAATGCTACGCGCTACAGCATGTGCCATATGAGGAATACCTCAGCATGTAAAGACAGCTATGAACAAGCACCCACTGTATGAGTGTGTATACGACACTCTGTCATGCACACTCTAATTCTAGTATAATCATCTGAGCTATCCTCCTCCACCTGTTAATCCACCTGGTCATCCCCCGCCTTCTCATTGGTCGCTTATTATTGACCCTTTGTTTGTGTTCTTTGGTCTCTGTCTGCCAACACACACACACTTACTGCAGGTACCTACAGTTTACCCTCCGACTGGGCAGTCGTAGCACCCTGAGCTCATGTCCCGCCCCAGACCAGGCAGGAGAGGGTGTTCTGCTTCACTACTCCTCAGACAACAGCATCACCTGGTCCCTGTTGCAGCACTACGCCTACCATGGTTTCCATGAGCCCAGGTACCTCCTCTGTGTGCGTGTGTGCGTATGCGTGTTAAGGGTGTAGCAGTTCAACACAAGTGGATGTGTTGGGATGGGTGAGTTTTGGAGAGCTTTGTGTAGCACTGTTTTGCTTTGATCACTGAGGCAGCACAACACTTTGTTAACAAGTTGTCATGCATGGTTACAATGAAATGAAAAGTCTCTAATTGTCTCCAAATGTTGAAACGTTTGATGGCTGCACAATAGCTAATAGGTATTGTATATAATAGGTATTGTTTGTAATACAGACAAAAGGTTGCATTGTACATTAGGTTCATAATAATAGGTTGTGAAGATGCAAATGTGTTTGATTAATTTGTGTTTGATTAAGTCGGAGAGATAATTGTATTAATACTGAATATCTCTGTTGTACATAAACACTAGAAAAATTGGCATGACAGGTATGTATAGTTGGTGTGGAGTATGTGCTGTTTTGCTTTTAAAACATTAAAACATTATACTAGCATTTTGTTTCTCACTTTGCTTAGCTAGCTGGCTGACTGCTTAACCCTGTTGCTCCACTGAGACTGGCAGTATTTACTGTTCACTAATGCAGAAGGAAAAAAGGGGTTTTGAGGCACCGTGTCGGAGCAGAAACCACATTACAGTGTGGTATACACTGTTCATGAGCAGGACATCAGTGGTCATGAGCAGTAGACCATCAGTGCGACCACGAAAACCTGGAAACGATGCATAAGCACAATGAGCTAGAACAGGAAAACCTGGCTCTGAACCATACAGAACGATGACCTGCTTACACAATTACAGTGAGTCGGACCAGGAAAACCTGGCTCTAAGACAAAGAAAACCCCACATCTGAAGCAGGATTATTATGAACTGAACTAAGTAGTAACCCTGCAACTTAAGCAGACCAACATTTTGACCCGGGCAAACCATCCAGTGAATGACCTAAGAGCCAGCCTAGGTTAACCTGACATTTGTAAACAAATTGAATGAGGAACACCTTGATCTTGAGTAGTGTTGAGCAGCTAGTGACATCACATGTATGTAAGGTCAGGCTATCAGCTACATAAATGTCAGTTTCAATCATTGGTAAACATCACAGACATAAAGAAAGCAATAATCAGTAACCGGAAAACTATATTTATCATGTATACAGGGATATGATTATTAATGATTAACCCAATTTCTCTGTATTTATGTAAACGGCAAATCCTGAAAAGTATCAAGACCGGTATAAGCCTCATAACCGGGATACTCAAGCCCATGTAAATGCCAATCAATCAGATCACATATTGGACCCTGTTGTCTTGATCTATTGTTGTATTGTGCATTACATTATAAGAATTACATTTAGACCTGAAATAAGATGTATTATTATAAATATATAAATGAAACATTGCTTTCACACATAGGGGATAAAACTGTGTGTGCGTGTGTGTGTGTGTGTGTGCGTGCATGTTTGTGTGTGTGTGTGTGTGTGTGTGTGTGTGTGTGTGCGTGCGTGCGTGCGTGCGTGCGTGTGTGTGTGTGTGTGTGTGTGTGTGTGTGTGTGTGCTGACATGCCAACTCCTCAGAGACACCATAACCTCATTAACACACCCATTTGCTGTGCAAATGGCATATTGGATGTGTAGCCCACTGGGAGTCTTTGAGTCAGTCCATGTCATCCATGTGTGTAATGAAGACAAAACATTGTGGGCTCTCACTGAACAGCTCCCCTGCGGGACAGCTGTAAAGGCTGACATGGGGAGGGGGGGTTGCAGCAGGTCACTACAGAGCTCTGGGGGTGTGAACATGCACAAAGTATTTCTCCTCTCTGTGTATGTACTTGCTTTATTTTGGTAGTGTCGTAATGTTGCTTTTCTGCCATTGCAAGACACATTATTGTATATTTGCAGTAAACATGGTGTAAATATCCAGTAACATACTGGGTGTTAATTTGCATAATAATGCGTGTTTTATTGTGTACACTGTGTTATTTTAGTTTTCAGAACATTAGTAAACATTGAGTAGTCAAATTAACGTTATATTAGGGTTGCAGAAACGTAGTACTTTTTGTTCGATTGTTCGACTAATGGAAGTGAGGAATGTTATAGATACATTCTCCATAACTTTTTCTTAACAAGCTTTGATGTGTGACATACAGTATATTACATATTTGATTACTGAAACTGTATTACATTTATATGAATATATATACTGTATAACAGGATATACATTCTATAATCATGAAATATATATATTGATATATGCTAAATACTGTATGTCTATAGCATATACATATTTACAACACACTGTTAATTATGCACGATAAGTCGTCAACCCATCCTAATTTTTATCATAAAGTTACTATAGTGAGTGACTGTACGGTATATACATGTAAACGTATGATAAAAGTAATTAATTCACACCATTCTACCAATGATTCACTGTATTCATGTATTTTTGCTAACCCAAGGATTGTGTCGGTGGAACTGCCAGCCGGTGCTCGAAAATTCGGGGTCCAGTTCCGCTGGTGGCAGCCGTACCACTCGGGGCGTGGCCAGGATGTGTGGGCCCTGGATGAGATCAGCATGACCTCCGTGCTGTTTAACACTATCAGCCTGGACTTCAGCAACGTGCTGGATGTCACACAGAGCCTTGGCTTCTACCTGGGCCACGTACAGCCCTACTGCCAGCACGACTGGACTCTCAGGTGTTCACTCTATGTGTCACTATGTGTAAATGTGTTTTCTTTTCCTGATGTACTCAGCAGCAGAAGCATGAGTGTTGTAAATCGGCAACTCATT
Source organism: Amblyopsis rosae (assembly GCA_025399935.1). Taxonomy (NCBI): domain Eukaryota; kingdom Metazoa; phylum Chordata; class Actinopteri; order Percopsiformes; family Amblyopsidae; genus Amblyopsis; species Amblyopsis rosae. The sequence continues at coordinate 21,323 of JAODTR010077487.1, read as the reverse complement.
GAAATGAATTGCAGGTGTTTACCTAATGTACGTTTGTGGCCACGTTATGGTGCTGGTGAGCCTGCATCGGCCATTAGCGCAGAAGAAGTAACTTTACGTTTGGAATTGGTTTTGTGTTTTTCGATTTGCTGCGCATTCCTGACTTGGTTGTGTTTTTCGATTTTGAGAACATTTTGATTATATTACATTACACACGACAATAACAAGCAATAACAGCACATCAACCACCTTTCCTTCGTCACCCCAAACACCACGAGCTAACATATTCTAGGTTGAAACTTTGTTAATATCTCAAAAAGAAAAACTGATAAAACATGCTTAAAACTTTAGATAAAGTAAATAACTAACTTGATGAATAAGAAACAAAACAAGATTGCAACTTGGCAATGCCAAGCGTTTAAAACTTATGGTAACGTGTTCCTAACGTGTTATTGTGACATTGGATTATGCCAACTAATTTACCATGACAATGTAGATCTCTATATATTTGGCTTAGTTTAAGGAGAATTTAGTTCTACTTAAGTAAAAACATTAACAAAATTTTAAAACATATAATGCATGCTCCTCACAGCATGGGGCCTGAGATTGCCCCGGAGACATAAAGTCTAGCCTCTGGGTGTGAGAGGGGGCTGCAGGTATGTCCTGCTGTAAATATTTGGTGTCTGTCTTCAGAACTGAAAACATCAACATAGTTATTGAAATAAACCTCCTACTAAATAATATTTATTATTGCATGTCAACCACTTGATTGGTTAATCAATTTTGAATATGTAAACACTAAACAAGGCCTAAACTGTCCAACTGAACATGTCTTCAGCTTTTACTCGGAGAGAGCAGACATTTAATTTAATCTGTATGGAACTCCTACACTTAACTCTTAAACAAGGTAACACAACATTTTAGGAACATGTTTTAGTTCATTCAGAAAAATACATGTTTACCACAATGGTCCACCTAGGGCCAGGGGTGATTCTGCCGCGTCCTAGCCACAGATAATTGTTACGTAAACAAACGTGATTCTTGCTGTCTTCTGACCTGTCGTTGACCATGGTTCACTACATTGTGTTGTTTCAGTTTCACTGGAGAGCCCAGTGCAGGGTCCAGTATACGTTACGTGGAGACTCAGTCAATGCAGATAGGAGCCTCCTACAGCCTACAGTTCTCATTGGTTATGGGCTGTGGCCGCGAGCCCTCCCCCCATATTGACACACAGGTCCGCCTGGAGTTCTCCACCAATCATGGGCTCACCTGGCATCTGGTCAAAGAGGTGAGGGAATTACAGTATAGGCCTATACATTTATATTGGTTAATGACTGTATATGCATGTCTTTGCTTTCACAATGGGGGCTTCTGACTATAGAAAAACTTGTAAAAGTCAGACTTGAGCTTGGCATAGACACATCATTTATTCACTATCATTAATATTGATTTTCTCATTATAAGCTTTGTAATAATGTGTAAATAATGAGAGTCTTGCCACTTTGTACGTGATGAGGAATTACCACAATTACATTTTATCATCACAGTATTAGCAATGACAGTGCTTGAATCAGCAAGCAGATTACCTTCCCATGATGTGATCACAATAGGCTCATAAATATTCATAAGCCATCGGAGTATCTTGCCAAGATTTTTTATTGACTTGGGATTGAATAGGGCATAATGACTCCTCCATTAGTGCATTCAAGACACATACAATGCAATGCAGAATTCATCAAATCTCCTGTAAAGTTGATGCGTGCTTCTCTTTTATTCAATTTTAGGCTTTAGATATATTTTTTTCCTCAGCTCCTGACATATAGCAGGTTACTAACAGCCCATTAATTTTGTTAATCTTTCAAATAACCTGTATATATAAATAAAATATGTAATGATTTACTGTGCTGTATATTTCTAGTAGGCATTTGTTTAACTCTCAATGTATCTGTTCCTCTCTCTATTTCCCGTACCCAGGCATGTCTGCCTGGGATGCCTAGCTGCTCTGAGTTCACAGCCCCCAGCATTTACCACCCGTCTGAGTTCAAGGACTGGAGACGCATTACCCTGCCGCTACCGCAAAAGACTTGGTAAGCAAGAAAGCAACCCATACGGTACATGCAACAGCAACATCCCCACCACACCACACTGAGCAGTACATTCTGTTGAGTTTATATCAACACTGTTGTTTTGCAACAGCTCCGGGGATGTGTTTGTTGAATGTACAACATAGTACTGAAAGAAGGTCACTTCTTTTCAGCCTCCTTCCACAATCTCATCCATGCTAGTGCTAACGCCCACTCGTGCACACCAACACACACACACACACACATGCTTATTCTCTGAAAGCACCTCCCCCCACTTCACAAACACACAAAAGAGAAGAGTCAGGGAGAGATTAATGCCGAAAGTGAGTTCAGCGCCGTAGGCGTTGTGATACGGTGAACCCACCCATAGATAACGTTACACAAGATGTGTTTTGTTGTAAATGTGTACTACTGTACAGCCAAAACACGCTGAATGCAATATCGCACACGATGGTTAAACATACACACACACAAACGCAGATACACACACACTTAAATCCTCTCTGCTAAGGACACTGCGACCTACAGACCCCTTCAATTTCACTTCCACAGCTCCTAAATAAAGGTGTTCCAATCTCGTTCAGCATGTGATGAGAGGTCACGGGGTCACGCTAATAAACGCTGCATGTGATCAGATGTGGGCTTCGGTTCATTTAAGGTCACCCGTCCAGCAAACCTCCCATTTATGTCCAATATCCATGCAACAGCATGCACTAAAATACACTTACACACACACACACACACACACACACATACACACAGAAGACATCACCCATGCTAAGCCGTGACCTCTAGCCCTCACATATTTCACACATCTGCAGAATTTACACACACAGATGATGAGGTGAATCTGTCAGTGTCCGGATACCTAATCCACAAATCTTTATCTGCAGCTGTAGAAACGGACACCGTTCTATAATAAAAAAAAAAGAATTGTGATGATGTGGCTTACATGATATTGGAAATCTATCTCATATTTTTTTTTTCTATCCTGAGGCCAAATGTGGTTTTGTTTGCCCTTCAGCTGCCACCTTTTGATTAATGGAATTGATGTGTGTGCATGCGTGTGTGCATGCGTGTGTGCATGCGTGTGCGCGCAAATGTGTATGTGTGTGCCTGTGTGTATTGTGTATGTGTTTGTGTGTGTGCGTGCGTGCATCAGGTCCAGTGCCACGCGGTTCCGTTGGATCCAGAACTACTACGGGGAGCAGGATGAATGGGCGCTGGATGACATCTACATCGGCCAGCAGTGCCCCCACATGTGCCACGGACATGGCTGGTGTGACCACGGGCACTGCAGGTGGGTCTTTACACGCACAGGCACACACACGCACACACAGCACATGTGGAACACACACACACAAACAGGGACATTGACAGATACACTGACAGAGAGAGATACTTTGAGAAGGAGATATTGAGAGACATGGAGACATGTCATGGTGAGAGAGAGACTTTGAGAAGGAGATATTGAGAGACATGGAGACATGTCATGGTGAGAGAGAGACTTTGAGAGAAACTCTGAGAGTCAGAGAGAGAGACTTTGAAAGTTTCAAAGAAAGAGAGAGAGAGAGTCTGAGAGACATTGAGTGTCATATAGAGACTGAGAGAGAGAGAGGTGTCATAGAGAGAGACTTTGAGTGTCAGAGAGTGAGAGAGAGAGAGAGAGAGAGAGAGAGAGACTTTGAGTCACAGAGAAAGAGAGAGAGAGAGAGAGAGAGAGACTTTGAGTCACAGAGAAAGAGAGAGAGAGAGAGAATTTGAGTAACAGAGAGAGAGACATGTACTGTACGTACGTTAGCGAGTGCAACGTTAAAGCTAGTGCAGCCAGACCAAAGATATTGGAAGCACTAAACCTGCGACTGATCATGTAATCTGGTCTTGGCACGGCCCTCTAAACTTGGAGTTAACACTGCGAGTAGCCTTTGTTCCAGCCATATCCGTAAGTTGCGGCGCCTGAAAGCAATGGGAACAGCTTACTCATAAAACAAATTTAACGGTCATGAAGTAGACCTATTTACAAATAGCCTACTTGTCTATATGTATCGTCAAACCCCAAAATAATTATTTTTGGTGGTGGCTATAAAATGTAAATGAGAGAAGTAGCATAAAGATTTATTTGACACAAAAACAATATAAATCTTTCAGCACGCCTGTGTATTCGCTTTGCACGGATTAATCTTGACTTTGCTCGCTTCCCCTGTTCAAAGAAACACGTGATAACTGGGATAATACCTGCATTTCAGAGGCAGAGACTTTTCACCGCAATACCCACTTGCACTTATTCATACATTCAACGGAATAAAGGTGCTTTTATTGTCACATACACATAGCTAAATTCAGTTTGTTTTTCAATTGAATTGTTCACATTATAGGTCACATTAAAGGTAGAGAAAGTTCTGACATGATTTATCTTTGTCTCATTCTTTTACATCACAAAAACCTGGCATTTTAACAGGGGTGTGTAGCCTTTTTATATACACTGTAAACCTGTCAATTATTTTAATCTCTTACTTTTATAGGCGGCCCTACACATTATTGTTGGACCGGCAACAAAATAATGTATTTAATATGTGATAGTGTCCCTATGGCTTCAAAAATGTTGAAGACCTCTTGTCTAGCGCATTGCTGCAGCATTGCTATATGGAGGCAGCGGAAAGTGACTGCGTGATTGACCAGCAAAAACCTCCTCTAAAGTCAGCGCGAGGCGCATAATCAATATTGTATTGCCCATGGCAGGTGGACACATACAGGGACGTGCAGGAGTGCACAAATATGCAAAGGATTAAAAATGTATAGAGTACAATGTGAAATATCAATAGTGTGTAACCTACATCAACATAAGGGATCTCGCTATTGCCTAGATGGTCTGCTCAAGCACTTTCACAAACCCACCGGCATAATATCAATCATGCAACGATGCAAGCGCGCCTGGATTTGTTAAGGGAATGGGAGATGACACTCGGATTGGTTAATCATATGTTACGCCCAAAACACACCCATGAATAACAAAGAGAGTAAGTCCAGCCCTTTTGAACCATCCGCCCTGCGCACTGACCGTTTATCTGCCGTTAAAATAGCAAAGGTGGATTTGGACACACCCTAAATCCAATTTGCATCTTGCGCTTTAGACAGTGCGCTTATATCGTTGAAATAGGGCCTTTTGAGTGTCAGAGAGTGAGTCACAGAGAGCCTCTGAGAGAGAGACATTGAGAGAGACAGGTGTTGTCTCCAATCCAAGCAGGTGTGATGACAGCTTCTCCGGAGCAAACTGCCAGCCCTCCTCGGCCCTCTCCTCCAGCGTGCTGTCGGACTTCGAGTCCCAAGATGCACTGCTGGCCGCGTGGCAGGAGGTGATCGGCGGAGAGGTCACGACCCCCGACATGGGCTGCGGCGTGGTCTCCTCTGGGTCCTCATTGTACTTCAGCAAGGTGGGTGGCTCTGGCGCTCATTTGAAATCCGCGTTACGTTTATAAGCCGCCTAGATTATTCCAAATCACAACATTGACCTTTGACCTTTGCATATTAATCTATTATCTTTGATATCTGTGTGCGCGCATGCGTGTGTTTGTGTCTGTGTGCGCGTGTGCGTGTGTTTGTGTGTGTGTGCGCGCGCGCGTGCGTGCGTCAGGCTGGGCTGAGGCAGCTGGTGAGCTGGGACCTCGACACGGAGTGGGCAGAGTTTGTGCAGTTCTACCTGCGTGTGGGCGGAGACTTGTCGGACTGTAACCAGGCCGACAGCCGTGAGGAGGGGGTCCTGCTGCAGTACAGCAACGACGGAGGCATCAGCTGGGGCCTCATCGCCGAGATGTACTTCACCGACTTCACCAAGCCTCGGTAGGAGACACGCACACTTGATCAACTCATCACTACACACTAACACAGTGTTGTCAAGTGCTGTCAAGTCAGTTTGTCATTTTGCTGCAGTAAACAAAAAGACGAACTAACAGACTGAAAACGGCATCATTAAGTACATGCTGACATGTCATGCGCTCTGTCCTTCCGCAGCTTCGTGCACTACGAGCTGCCGCTGGCCTCCAAGACCCCCTCCACGCGCTTCCGCTGGTGGCAGCCCCTCCACTCTGGTGACGGCTACGACCAGTGGGCCATCGATGATGTCATCATCCTGTCAGAGAGGGAGAAGCACATCATCCCCATGGCCAACCCTACCCTGCCACAGGTTAGCAGCATGCAGGGGAGCCTGCTAATGCCATTCTGATTTAGCAAGCGCAAACATTTGTTCCTCTGCATGTCTGTATATTCTCTGCATCTGGAAACAATCATTTTAGCATCATAGACAGAAGCAGTACCAATCGCTAACAGTTGGGTCACAATCAGCACAACAGAAATTTGACAGTGATTGTCAGTTGGACAACTTTCAAACAAAACAATTAGAATAAGAACCAAATGGGGAGAATGCTCCATGAACACAGCCATTCATTTCATTCAGCATCAACTAAACAACCCACCTGGAAGCTGATTTGTTCAAAAACAACATTTAACTTAAAACGTATGGCCATTCTTGCTAACTTCGAGCTCAAGTCAAAACAGTATCGCTCCGCGGTCCTCCGGAGCGGCTGATTACACGTCGAAATCCATTGTGAACTGAAAAAAACGTTGTTTAGGTACCAATTTACAGAGCCAGGTCTGTGTAGAAGTATATATTATTTTCAACACGCACAGAGAATGGTAAACTAGCGAAATGCGGAGAGATATTTGTTGAATTTGACAAAAAGTGTATTAGCTTACATTTAGCTTGCAATAGTAGACTATACCTTTAAATTATACCGTACAACGTACAGCAGCCACGAGTAACATTTATTGATACAGAACTGGTCAAACTGGTATAGATAATAGTGGGATGAAAGGATATGCAAGATAGACAGAGGCATGAGAAGATCTCCCCACTTACACCACCTTCACAGAACTTCTATGAGAAGCCGGCGTTCGACTACCCTCTGAATCAGATGAGCGTGTGGCTTATGCTGGGGAACGAGGGCATGGAGAGGGAGAGCAACAGCAGCTTCTGCGCCCCCACGCCCTCCGCCATGGTGTTCGGGCGCTCTGATGGAGACAGGGTGGCCGTCACCAGAGACCTGGTGCTACGCCCAGGCTACACCCTGCAGTTCAAGGTAAACACGGCAATACGAAGTATCATTGTTATACAGTGTTTGATTTCCTTTCACTTCTCCCTCATCTTTAATTGTCTGGGTCTCTTTCTTGGTCTCTCTGCCGCCTCGTCTTTTCCCAGCTGAATATCGGCTGCGAGTCAGAGTTCAGCGCGGCGGCCCCAGTCCTGCTTCAGTACTCGCACGACGCGGGCCGCTCTTGGTCCCTGGTGAGGGAGGGCTGCTACCCAGCCACCCCGGGGGCCACTGGGTGCGAGGGCAGCGGCCGGGAGCTCAGGGAGCCAACCGTCTATTACACCGGAGACTATGAACTGTGGACCAGGGTCACAGTAGTGGTGCCACGCAATGTGGCTGCCAGGTAGCTAGCTGACGTAGCGATAAGTGTGCACGGGTGTACAGTGTCTGGTTTGAGACACGGAAATGGTAAATTGTCAACTAAGTGTTACATCAGCAATAACACGACAATAAACATTTTATTCCCACTTTATTTACTTTGTTTTAGCTTTAAGAATCTAATGATAGTTAGTGATACATATAGTATAATAGTGTTGTTTTCTCTTTTGTACTGTATGTCTTTTATATTGTGGACCTACATTAGTTCAGTTTATCGGACTCCCTCAAAAATTAGATCTCATCCTTCCGATAAATTATAATTCAAATACTAGAAATACTACTAATAATAATAGCAATAACTTATACCTCTCATTCCCTCTGTTCACAGCAAAACCAGGTTCCGTTGGTTCCAGGAAAGCAGTATATACAGGGATGCCCCAGCCTTTTCCCTGGACGGGGTGTACATCTCTGAGCCATGTCCCAACCACTGTGGTGGTCACGGAGACTGCATCTCTGGAGTCTGCTTCTGTGACATGGGATACACAGGTACTATACACACACACACACAGAAGGGATCAAGGGATGAGGGGCTGAGGAGATCTGTTAAGGTGCTTACACATGATAAGCGGCAAAACAGATATGCGCTGGCTGTGCCATTGTTGGGAGAGCGGTGACGACCAACAGTGCGGTACCGCTACCTTTGGCGTCACGCATTTCTTGAAGTTCCCACCTTGCGCTGCGCTAAAAGTTAAAATGATTTCAACTTTGACCTAGTTACCGCTGACCTGTCAAAGAGCAGCCAGTAAGAGAACGTCTCTTGCCTATGTGACTGACAGAAGCGGCAGTGAAAGTTTTAAGGGTTCGTTTACCCTCTGATTAGCCTTTAGAGAATACAGTATAGATATATTGCTGTATATCCCTAACAAAGTGCAAAACACTAAGCTTTAGTTCCTGTTGTCCCCTGCAGTGGAGCAGGACAGCTGTGTGCCCTCTGTGGCCTGTCCTACAGAGCTGACCGAGGGCTTTGAGGGCAAACTGAGCCCGCTGTGGCAGAGCCTGAGCGGGGGTCAGATTGGAGGGGGCTGCGGCACAATTGGCGAAGGCAAGGCCCTCTACTTTAGCAGCCCAGGGAGGAGGGAAGCACTCACCGTACCCTTGGACACAAGCAACACAAGGTCGGTACAATTTATAGCATAAAGGATGAAGGAAGACATGCTGTTGTACACATACTGTAATATCGTACTTCTGAGAAAGGCCTTTCTTAACAGATGGCTTAAGGAAAGTTTCATGATATGTTGGGAAACCCATATACCAGTGCTACTGTATATATAATGGCGTATACCTGAGTTGTCTGTGTAAACTGATTCTGGAACCTGAACCAGAATTGAATATTAACTCAAATATTAAATATTTAAAGTGGCTTCATTTTTGTTAAAGAAACACAAACCAGCCCTTATACTATATATGTAGGTTTCCTGCATTTAATAACACTTCTCAAACACTTTTCTGTCCAAACAGACTGGTCCAATTCTACATCCGAATTGGCAGCAAGAGTTTGGGACCCACATGTACCAGGCCTCGCTCCCGCAACGAAGGTTACTACTGACATAATATTATATTATATAATATTATATAATATTATTTCAATGGTATACTGTATATTTTCTACTGTGTATAATGTATAATGTGTAAGGTTACTGTAAAGTCAAGTGGGCTCTTGGGGGCCCTCTGGTGGCCACATGGGCCCTAAGCAGGCGCTAAACTCGTTTGTGTTGGGCCGACCCTGACAGCAACCAAGGCTGTTTCTGTAGCTGGGCCTTGTTCATAGTTCAAACACAATCAAACTCTGCTGTTGTCTGGCTTTGTCAGACAGCATCTTGCAATGCTCTTGCCTGCAGCAGTGCTGAAGGCTCAGTCTAATCTCAGCCGTCAGATGTACTGTAAATGGCGGTGGCGTCAGCATTGCACTAGCGTTGACAATGTGCTGTAGCGGTTACTTTAAAGCTTTGACTATACTGTACAGATGCACTGGCATAACAAAACGGAACGGCTCTATAATTAACATGAGCTACACGTGCTTGCCCAATAAAGGCACCTCTGTGCATTTAAATATTATATACTTCACACTAGCGAAGGAGCACACTATCTCAACAAGTAGAAAAAATAAGGCAGAAAATAAATCATAATAAAATCATAATATAATAAATCAGTCTCACAGGTGAGACTGATTACACTAATTCACAGAGCAGTTCAAGCTCTCTTGTGACCTCTGCTGGTGGCAGCTGGCGAGGCAGGTTATGACACAGGTGTCCTGCGCTCATACAGGTGTCATAGTCCAGTTCTCCACCAACAACGGCATCCAGTGGCAGTTTCTCAGGGAGCTGGACTTCGGCTCCTTCCTAGAGCCCCAGGTTGTGACCATTGAGCTGCCGTCTGTGGCCAAAGCCCCTTACACTGTGTTCCGCTGGTGGCAGCCACAGCAAGGTACGCTCTGCTGCTCAAACCTCAGGAGTTCAATTAGTTTATTATTGTGTTGTTACATGATGTGTACAGTATATGGAAATGGAGCTGAACAAGTGAACTGTTGAACTCCTCCTCGGATTCCTTACATGTGTTTACATCCACACACTGAGCTTTGGTAAAAACAAAGAAAGAAAAAAGATGGCTATTAAAAGACTGGATCACTGAGATATATTTGAGTTTTGGATGCATTGGAATATCTGGAATGTGAAAATAGTTTATACAAAAACAAACTGGAGTAAGTTGAGAACCAGCTTTGTAGAACTATGTATTTTGAAAACATTGGAAGTCAGTTACACATGAATACTGAAACTGCTGTACTGAACTTACACATGAAACTGTATGCCATGGGGAACTCTGTAGATTTCTTACCTAAATATTATTTCACCATACTAAATAATATTGAGGTTAGGCAGCTCCAGTCTAAAGTTTATCAAAAGTTAGTGTGCGTTTCAAAATGAGAATATTCCAGAAGGTTTGAATGGGTGATGTTTCAGGGATAATGTGATGTTGGTTCTACTTATTTCTCTCATCGCACGTCCATTTCTTCCTACATCTCCCTCTCCGTAGGAAAACACTCGGCCCAGTGGGCTCTGGACGACATACTGGTCGGGATGAACGACAGCTCCAGGACGGGCTTCCAGGACAAGTTCGATGGCGGCTCCCCCTTGAGACACAACTGGTACCGCGTTCAGGGTGGGGAAGTGACAGTGGACTGCCTGTCTCTGGACACCGCACTCACCTTCAACTCTGAGGCTATCGACAGTAAATAGCACGCACACACTCACACGCACACGCACACGCACACACACACACACACACACACGCACACACGCACACACGCACACACACACACACACACACACACTCACGCACGCAAACACACACAAACTTGTTCACACAAACACCATCTCTCTTAAAAAGATGACTGTGCCATCACTGTATTACACAGACACACACACACACACACACACACAGACGCACACACACACACACAGGGTGAAATCACCCGCCCGCTGCTCCTGCATTATTAATGAGAACAGATCTGATTGAACATCCCGTCTGTTATTTATGTGTGCATCAAGCTGTGAGCGGATTTACTTTGTGCCAATATTACATTACAACTGGACCCATCCATTAGGTGGGCCCCGCTACAGCGAATGTGGCGGCATGTCTATAAACAACCCCCTCCCCGTGCCTGCGGACCCAGAAAGTTAATGTAAATTAATGTTTAGAATGCATAGCTATTCTCATACAGTGTGAAATATGCACACGTTGTGCACATAAATCAGTAGCACATATTATAATCGCCATACATTGCATTGGGAAATGTTTTCTTCTTTTTTTTTTTTTCCATTCATGTCTTTGTTTTAGTTTAGTGTTTTAGATCTTTAATTTATATTTAAGATACCGAATAGCTGTTTCCTCTAATCTCCTTATTTCTCGGGCAAAATCGATTTAAGTAGATTTCTGGTAGAAGGAACATTGCACCCAAACCTCCCATTGAACTCCATCGTAACCTACTCTATACACAATAACATCACGTGCAAACCTCCCATTGAACTCCATAATAACCTACTGTGTACAGTAATGTAGCACCCAAACCACCCATTGAACTCCATAATAACCTACTGTATACAGTATTGTAGCACCCAAACCTCCCATTGAACTCCATAATAACCTACTGTATACAGTATTGTAGCACCCAAACCTCCCATTGAACTCCATAATAGCGTCATAACCTACATAACGTCACTGTGTTCTGACTGTGGCCCACAGAGAAGCCCCGGTACGCTGAGAGCTGGGACTTTGAGGTGTCTGGCTCCTCCTTCCTGCAGTTTGAGCTGAGCATGGGCTGCAGCAAGTCCACCTCATTCTCCCACGGCGTGCGGCTGGAGTTTTCCACAGACTGTGGCCGCCACTGGGCCCTGATCACGCCCGAGTGTGTGCCGCCCGCCATCGGCTGTGCCGGCTACACGCAGAGCTCTATCTACACCTCCACCCAGCACAAGCACTGGAGGAGAATCACTGTCTATCTGCCCAGCGCTGCCAAGTACGTTGGGGAGGGTGATGCTGTGGTCTCATTGTGTTTTTATGTACATTTTTACAGCGCACTTAGTGTGTCCAGAGGAATGTTGTGGTGTCTTTGTGTTTACATTTGGTGTTTGAGTCGTTTAGCAGATAGTTTTACAGCACTTTAGTGCGTAGGAAGGAATTTAGTGGTGTTATCCAAACCAGCAAGTATCTCAAATGGCCTTACTGTACTGTACATCACATTCATTGTAAATAACACATTCGGTTACTATTTTACTAAATATTTGAGTTTTAAAGTACCGCTAAATTACATTGTATTAGCCTGTTTAGCCTTAATGCTATGTTTAGCTAAGATGCTAGTGGCATTTCCCAGTTCTCCTAGAACGCGGTTCCGTTGGATCCAGACTCACTTCACACCAGGAGCAGAGGGCTGGGCCCTGGACAACGTGTTGCTGGCACCTGGCTGCCCCTGGATGTGTTCTGGACACGGCCTGTGTGATAATGGCCGCTGTGTGTACGTAGGCCGGCCCTTTGTGCACGTTACACAATAGGCATAACAGATATTGTAATTGCATTTAGTTCCTTTGGGATTTTCACTATTTGTCCCAATAGCTGGAGTAGCTCTACAGTACAGCCAATTTAACTTATGTCAAAAGTGTTGAACTCACTCATGCCTCTCTCCCCCTTGAACTCCATGTCTCCACAGGTGTGATAAGGGCTATGGAGGTGCCCACTGTGTGCCCTTGTTTCCTCTGCCGTCCGTGCTGAGAGAGGACTTCAATGAGAACCTGCAGCAGGAGACGTGGCCCGAGGTGTATGGAGCAGAGAGGGGAACCCTGAGCGGAGAGCCCCTCAAGTCTGGCACCGCCCTCATCTTCAAAGGGGTCAGTGCGTTTGCCCACCAGTGAAGCAGAATGTAAAGCGCTTCCAGTGGTATGGTAACCTGGCAAGACCTTAACAGGCACAGATGTCTGGGGAGCTGTCCATTGAAACGGGTTCAAGAGGGCAGGCGCTTTCAAACAAATACTTTGCATGTGATTGGACAAACCTGTGAACCAGCAGCAGTTGTTATCCACTCAAAAGTCGAGAGGAAACATATTTTCCATTGAGAAAAGCCTTTGCTCTTCTAATAAATTCAAATTAAACTGATGCTATATTGTATTATCTCTGGGCGTTTTATACTCGAGTTGTTTCCAGGTCCCTACATCACACCTAAACCACACCCGTAGCTAAACTACGACGCTGATTGGCAACACACAAGGTTTACCGGCCTGAAACACATCGATTTCTCTCCAGACTCTCCAGACTGATTCTCACAGTGAAGTGATACTGAAACCATCCTGATCTCACAAGGCTAGTGGTGTGGTATAGTATGGGTATAAACACACATTTGTTTGTCCATTTGCTTCCAGGATGGTCTGCGCATGCTGGTGTCACGGGATCTTGACTGTACCAGCACGCTCTACATCCAGTTCTCCTTTAAGTTCATCACTAAAGGTACAGCTGTGTTCACATTGCTTAAAGCAACAGGAGCATCAGGAGCTTTCCCATACAATATAAATGCGTGTACATTTTGCTTCTATTCATGGCTGATTCAGCAGCCTGATTCAAATCCACTTTTTATTTGCAGTTTCAGTCTGCAGTCTAGATATATACAAAAAATACTGTACAGTAGGTAGTGACATACAGCAGTGGTTTTTACTAGAGAGGAAAGAAAGATGTAAATGTAACATATAAATAATAATCACATAATATAAGTTCCCTTGTGACCCATGGAGTCCATACACTGGTTTATTAAAACGCCTACTGCTTAACTTACACAAGGTGGACACTTGAAAAGTGCCACATGGTACCTTTAAGATCATCTAATTTCATGGACATTCTGGCTAGACGATGGTACTGCGGTACTGTGAGTTAGACCAGTGTGACATAACCATACTGACGCCACAGGGTGTGGCAGTGATAGTTGATCAAGGGTGTGTTTTACAGGGGTCCCAGAGCGCTCTCACTCAGTGCTGCTGCAGTACTCGGTGAACGGAGGCATTAGCTGGCTGCTGCTGGACGAGTTTTATTTCCCCACCTCCACCGACACTCTCTTCCTCCACCTGCCGCTGCCCGCCAGCGCCCAGACCAACGCCACGCGCTTCAGGCTGTGGCAGCCATACAACAGTGGTGAGGCACACACACGGGACCGTATGTTGCTGCCGACGCTCAACAATGCAATGTTGTTCTCCGGAAAACATGATTACAATGAATGGATTATAATGTGATTGGTTGAAGGCTTGTATTTTTATTTCAGTTTACCTATTGATATCTCTAACACGTAAAAAACTCTTGCAGACAGTAGTCAGTGCCACCCACTATTGAGGATGTACATAGAACAAATACGCTACATTGTTTACCTCTCCTTTGTATGTGGATCTCTCGCAGGTAAGAAAGAAGAAGTATGGGTGATCGATGACCTCATCGTTGACGGTAGCTCCATACACAACCCTCCGGTGGTCGTAGACAACTTTGAGGAAGGCCCCAATGAGGCCAACTGGCTCTTTTACCCAGGCGGCAACACTGGCCTCTACTGCCCCTACCAAAAGACTGGCCTGTGAGTCCCTCAACAACAACAATAACAACAACATGAATTACGTTCTAAATGTTGAATTCTTACTTAACATCTTAACACTTGGTGTGTGCGTGTGTGTGCGTGTGCGTGTGTGATTACAGGCAAGAGGATGAGTCAACCATGGTGTTTGTCTCCAGCGAACTGGGAGAACATTCCATCACCACCAGGGACATTGACGTCAATGAGAACACCATCATCCAGTTTGAGGTGCGCACACACACACACACACACACGCTCACACAGGTGCGAGAGTCCCATCCTTGCACACACACTCATCATCTGACCACTCGTCACCAGATCAACGTGGGCTGCACCGCAGACAGCTCCTCGGCCAACCCCGTGCGTCTGGAGTTCTCGCGGGACTTTGGGGCCACGTGGCACCTACTGGTGCCCCTGTGTGCCGGCGGGCCGCAGCCGTCGTCGCTCTGCTCCACGGAGCTCCACCCGGCCAGTGTCTACTACCCCGGGACCACCATGGGCTGGAGGAGGGACGTCATTCAGTTTGGCAAGCTGCGTCTCTGTGGGTGAGCAGAGCAGTGGTCAAGGGAACTACAGTGTACAGTACACGTTTAGCACTGTGTTTGAGATTGTTATGGTGGATCGTAGCTGTTTTGTCACCTTATTAATTAAGAACGTCTGCATCATTTTAATTGAAAATGAGTGCTAACCCTGATCAAATAATACACAAAAGGATATGCATTTTAGCATATTTAAGTGGTCTTTTAATTGATCGTACATTAGTTATTTCATAACTATTTCAGAAATATATTAAGTATATATATATAAGTATATATAGTATATATTAAATATATTCAGTAGATCAGTAAGTGTATATGTTTGGTTGAAGTGCTTCTTGTTCAAGGTGGTCACAGCAGCTACTGAAAGCACAGGTTCACACAATGTTTCCATGTTGGTTATAATAAAAAAATAATTTAAAAAATCACATCCTGTTGTTTTGTTTGTTCAGAATATGTTGTTCTCAAAGGGTTTTCAAACCTTCTAGCACTACTGAATGTTATGCTCTCTCTCCCTCTCTTGCTCTCCCTGTTTCCTCTCTCCCTCTTTCCCCCCCCAGCTCAGTGAGGTTCCGCTGGTACCAGGGTTTCTACTCTGACGGCTCGGCCCCTCCCACCTGGGCCCTGGACAACGTGTACGTAGGCCCCCAGTGCCAGGACATGTGCAACGGTCACGGAGCGTGTGTGGGGGGCTCCCACTGTGTGTGTGACCCCGGCTACACTGGGCCAGGCTGCTCAGCACCAAACACCCCCAACCCAGATTTCCTAAAGGAGGACTTTGAAGGTACCACACAACGCCACACCAACACACACAGGAAAGGAAGGTGGTGGTGCTGGTTGTTGTTGTTGTTGGTGGTGGCCTGGACTGGTTTTGTTACTGGTCTGGACTTGTTTTGTTACTGGACCTGTTTTGCTACTGGTCTTAGAGTGTTTTGTTACTAGTCTGAACTTGTTTTTGTTACTGGTCTGGACTTGTTTTGATACTGGATGTATTTTTTTTACTGGTATGGACTTGTTTTGTTACTGGACCTGTTTTGATACTGGTCTTGACGTGTTTTGTTACTAGTCTGAACTTGTTTTTGTTACTGGTCTGGACATGTTTTGATACTGGATGTATTTTTTTTACTGGTCTGAACTTGTTTTTGCTACTAGTTTGAACTTGTTTTTGCTACTGGTCTGGACTTGTTTTCTGTATATTTAGTTGTTTTACACAAAGTTGTTTCCTTGTGGGGTAACTTCTGGGAGCTGTTTTACATTTCTTGTGTTTGTGTTTTTGTGTGTGTCATCCCCCAGGGGGAGCAGTTGACACTGATAAGTTCAGACTGCTGAGTGGGGGTAAACCCTCCAGGAAGTGTGGTATCATGTCCAGCGGAAATCATCTCTTCTTTAGTGAGGATGGTCTGCGCATGCTGGTGACCACCGACATGGACCTGGCTAATGCTAGGTACACACACACACACACACACACTTGGACTCCCCTTCATCTTCCTTCACACATCCACCTTCACAACCCCACCCTCCACCTCCCCCGACACGCACACTCATTAGCACCCCACATTGGAGTAACGCCTATCTGCGGACCTCAAAAAAAAAAGTTTTGACACTCAAATTAATATGAAATCGGTAATTAATTTAACATCTGTGTGTGACTGTTTTAAAATATTTGTTTATTATTCTTGAAAACATGAATCATCTTTTGAAGAGTCCGCGATTATAAGCTAATGCCCTTTTTGCTTCTAAGGGAGCACCCTATGGCAAGACAGAGGGTTTTTGATTTGATTGAGTTCAAATTTCCAGCATTGTTGCTTCTACCTTTAATTGAGGCTGTATCTATATGTGTTGTACCTTTATTGATGAGTGTGTGTGGTCCAGGTTTGTGCAGTTCTTCCTGCGTCTGGGCTGTGGCAAGGCCGCCCCAGACCCACGCTCCCAGCCTGTGCTGCTGCAGTTCTCTGTGGACGGAGGCCTCACGTGGGGCCTCCTGCAGGACTTCCTATTCAGCAACAACAGCAACCAGGCTCGCCTGGTGGCCCTGGAGATCCCGTTGCGCGCCCGCACCCTCTCCACCCGCTTCCGCTGGTGGCAGCCCTCCGAGAACGGACACTTCTACAGCCCCTGGGTCATCGACCAGGTAGGCGCACTCCATCCATACACCCTTCTATTAAGACACTTGTACAGCCATGGAATAAAATGAAGAGATCATTTTTATATATTTATATATTTATTTTTAATTATTTAGAACTGTATTATTTATTTACATGTTATATGTATTTTTAGATTTATATGTGTTGAATATTTCTATTTATGCTATAACATTTACAGTTCTAGTATATTTATTATATTACTTTTTTAATAATATGTGGACACTATTATTTTCCGCGGCTGTATGTCCGGTGGAGACAACCCCTCTTCTTCTCTGGTTCCGTGCGCACCCCAGGTGGTGGTGGGCGGCAGTGCCAGCGGCTGGGGCCCCCTGGAGGACGATTTCTCCTCCATGGATGGGCGCTCCTGGCTCCTCCACCCCGGGGGAACGCGCATGCCCGTGTGTGGCTCCGACGGGGCGGCCTTCGCCTTCATAGAGAAGTCCAACACCCGATACGCCGTCACCACCGACATCAGCCTGGGCCAGGACGCCTTCATCCAGTTTGACTTCTCTGCCTCCTGCTCGGTCACCAACTCCTGCTACTGTAAGCAGCCATGGTCACGTGTACTGCATAGACATATATAGGCATATCTGCATAGACATATATAGGCATATATGCATACAGTAGGCATATGTACCCAGGGTTAGTACTGTGAGCAGCCATGGTCAGGTGTACTGCATAGACATATAGACCCAGGGTTACTACTACTAATACTACTTAAACTTATATACTTATACTACTAATAGCCCCTGCTAGCATCGTAGTGTGTTGGCCAGTCAGCCACCCTGCCACCAGTATGTAAAATATATATTTATATACCTATATAACCTATATACCTATATATTATACATGTAATATAAATACTTTATTCCTTTATAACACTTACTAAAACCTTTAAAAAAGGAAAAATGTAAAAATAATAAAATAAATAATGTATATAATATAAATAAGTGTTTCACAATGATTAATACAATAATAATTAAAAATCATTCATAATCACACAAAAGAATCCAGTCAAATATCAGATGCCTTCGCCGTCAGTTTCAGGAATTGAGTGAACTGGGAGAAGTTGGTCCTCGCAAACAGAACTGATACACCGTATACCTACTGCAGGGTGGGGGAGCCACATAATGACTTTGTGTTGTACAGCTGTAGAACTGGAGTACTCTCTGGACCTGGGTCTGAACTGGCAGCCGCTGGTGCGGGATTGTCTGCCCACCAGTCCAGACTGCTCCTCCTACACCCTGCAGAGGATCCTGGTGGCTGACACCTACAACAAGTGGGGGCGCGTCACGCTGCCCATCCCCTCATATGCCAGGTCAGTGTTGCTAACACACCTAGCAGCACCTAGCATTAGCAAGTACATCTTATGGAACAACCCAATGGGGGGCTGTTATTACTATTATTATTATTTTAATAATAATAATAATACATGTTATTTGAGGATGCCTTTGAGGATATCCTCATTGTTGTCTCCTGTAATACACCCATAGACTGTATAAATGGACAAACTCTCCACGACGTCACCCATAGCTTTTCTCAAGAACGGGTTTGAACACCGTGCAATGCTGTGTACCGTTTATTAAAACAGCTGTAAACATGTTGCTGTAACATTGGAGTCTATGCGGATGGATTTTCTTTTGCAAGCAGGCTCAAGTGGCCATTTGAGGACCTGCAGATTTTGGCACATTGTATGAATTTCTCAGCACCAGAGGGTCCCATTTGAATACACCATTTACTGTTGGTTGTCAGGTCTCCAGCGACCAGATTCCGTTGGTACCAGCAGGCTCCCTTTGACAAGCAGCAGACCTGGGCTCTGGACAACCTCTACATCGGCGACGGCTGCCCAGACATGTGCTCTGGACACGGCCGCTGCCAGCAGAGCTCCTGTGTGTAAGTGGCTAACTGCTACCTAACCGGCTAGCCTAGCTGTAAAGCTAGCAGCCATGTCTTAGTGGCCATATACAGTAGTGAGAATGTGCCGCGCACTGTTTCCCAGGTGTGACCCAGAGTGGGGAGGGGAGTACTGTGATGAGCCTGTGGCCCCCCTGCCCTCTCAACTGAAGGACAGCTTCAGCAGAGCCCCCTCCCCCAGCCACTGGCACCTGGTGACCGGGGGCAAGCTGAGCACCGTGTGTGGAGCTGTGGCGTCTGGAGCCGCCCTGCACTTCAGCGGGGTAAACACCTGGCTCTCTCTCTCTCGCTCGCTCTCTCTTCTTTCTGTGTTTCTTTCCCGTTATTTCCTTTCATTTCCTGTATTTGTCTTTCATTCTTTATTTATTTCCTGTATTCTCTCTTTTTCTTTCCTTTTATATTCTTTCTTTTTCCTCTTCTCTCCCTTTCTTACCAATATACTGTGTATTGTATCCTATTGGGGTTTAGGGTCAAGACTACACACAAACTTTACATACATACAGTAGAAACCCATAAACCATGTGTGTGTGTGTGTGTGTGTGTGTACGTCACAGGTTGTTCAGAGCAGTTAGGGTAACCACTATCAACAAGAGATGCAAACCAGGATGATCTGAGAAGGGTAACCATGTATTGGAGTGACAATAAATGAGATAAAAGCACCCTAATCTAAAACATGAAGGCTCAATCTTCAAAGTCCAAATTATTAAAAGAAATACAGTCCCAGTCCTCCAAGCGCCGTGCCGGCGTCTCTCACGCAGGCCGGGTTCTGTAGGCTCCTGCAGGAGGAGGCGGAGACAAGACGTAATCAGCCAGGGCAATCGTGCAGGAACGACACATAGCCTACTTTACAATACAAGACTTTCACTATCTGTTGGTCTGTGAGCGGTGAGTTATCCCTGGAGTGAGGGCTCCCTCTGAGATCTCCCCTCGTGTCAGCTGTCTCTCGGCACTCGGCTGGCCCTGGGCCGGCAGCGAGCCCTCTCATGTTCCGTCCGTTCGTTTCTGCGTCTGCCCGCTCCTGTTCCTCTCTCTTCTGTTCTTTTATGTCCAGGCAATTGCCTTTGGGTGCGAGCAAGTGTCTGACGCCCCCACAGGTGCACTAAATCAAAACCGATGATTAATGAAGCAACCAAATAACACACAAAGCAACCAAGGAAATAGTTTGAACAAATCACAACATAGACTAAAACACTACACTCATATAACGCATTGAAAACAAATAGCCCTTAGTCACCTAGACTTCAGGCACTCACTGACACGTGCATCTGCTGCAGAGCTGCAGCCGGCAGCTGGTGACAGTGGACCTGAATCTGACCAACGCAGAGTTCATCCAGTTCTACTTCATGTACGGCTGCATGATCCCACCTAGCAACCGTAACCATGGGGTGCTGCTGGAGTACAGCTTGAATGGAGGGATCAACTGGCACCTGCTGACAGAGATATTCTACGACCTCTACACCAAACCTGGGTGAGCCTTTTTTTTTATGACTAATGACCTTTGACCTCCCACAGAAATAAACAGCGGTTCATCTGACCCCTCCGTGTTAATTCTGTTCATTTCTGCCTGTGTGATCAGGTTTGTGAATGTGCTGCTGCCCCCTACTGCCCGCCAGGAGGGAGTGCGCGTGCGCTGGTGGCAGCCACAGCACGAGGGGGCGGATCACAGTGACTGGGCCCTGGACAACGTGCTGATCGCAGGCTCAGGCCCCCGGGCACAGATCTCTGACACCTTCGGAGGGGTGGCGCTGCCCAACCACGAGAGAGCCCCCGCCGACGACGGGACCCCCTCAGGCCGGACGGGCCAGCTAGGAGAGCAAGAGGAGACCCCCATAGGTACTATTTATGTACATGTTTCAGTTCAATGCAACAGTGTACATTATCTTTTTATGAATAATTAATCTAAGGATCATTATAACATAACATAATAATATAGCATATAGCATTCAGCAATTCATATTTATTAGGCATTACAGCAGAGGTGGGGAACCCTGGTCCTGGAGAGCCGCTGCCCTGCATGTTTTAGATGTCTCCCTGCTCCAACACACCTGATTCAA
>JAODTR010077466.1:0-15093 GCA_025399935.1 Amblyopsis rosae | reverse complement strand
TTGACTATATTTTCTATTCATTTTGCAACTCATTTGAGGAAAGAATGTGTGAGTTTTCATAGAAAACATGAAATTGTTTGGGTGACCCCAAACTTTTGAACGGTAGTGTACATAAACATAGATATGGAATCAGGAAATTGCAGAAAACACCTCGTAATGCCTTTTAATATAGCCTACTAATTTACCTCCATCTGAAATACTTGTGTCTGCAGTCGATGACAGGTTCTGACAATCTCATCTATGTCATTCAGACCTTCCTCTAAATCACACACAAAATGGAAATGATATTCCTATTTGAATTGTAGGCCTAACACATTCAACATGCCTATATGCATTCTGACAAAAACGTGTGTAGACTTACCTGATGTTTTCAGCAATTTCAGTCTCTGCTCCAACAGAGCAATATGTTTCTCCTTTTGTTAAATGAGGAACAACAAAATAGGTAATTTAACACAAGTTGAGACCAAGACTTATTTAAGACATACATTTTAACAATGTCTCAGCTTCTCAAAATCAAAAATTTCAACATCAAGACCAAAATTTCCATTAATAACTGGCAACTATATTCATCCACCTTGCTTTTGATCTCTATTGCTTGGCTCTTGACCTTCGACTCCAGCTGGTTCATACGCTGCATCATCTTGGACATTAACTCCATGTCACTTGGTGGAGTGCCTATAACGCACACACGCAATTAGCAGCGCCAGCGTGCTGTTATTTTAGTTACTGTATTGTTACAGAATTCTATTGTTTTTATTACTTTTCTTTTGTGAGGCTTTTGCCTTTGCTGTAGAGGCGTTATCGGTAGGCTGGTCGGGTTGCTCCCGAGTGACATATTCTGAAAATCGAGACACATATACTATAGAATTCCATGCAGGAGATGGGCGAGTGAAAACGGCAATAAAATGAGGCTACAACTCATAATTTAGTTGGTCAAAAAGTAATGTGAATTAACGTTAATGTAACTCATAGCATGCAAATAGGCTACAGTATAGACCTTACCGGTAGCTTACCTGGATCTGTAGGATTCCTTCTAAATGCTATTCTTCCTCTGCCCCTGTTGAAACATCATTTTTTATACAGTGTTATATTCTATTGGCCTACTTTTATTTTAGAAATGCATTAGATTCTATCATTTCACATCTTACCCTTGATCCAGTGGAACTCGTTTCATTTTTTTCAGCATGGACAAAGGTGAGCTCATTTTACCTTTTTAGGGGCTTACGTTTTTAAGCGTTTCTATGCCAGATAAAAGCGCATGGGCTTTAATGCGTTGATGTGTTTTAGAACTCGTCTACTAAAATTTGAGATTCTTGCTACTTCCACAACTGTTGTCTGTTGCTGTTGGTTACATGGAGACATTATGGGATTTTTGGAATGAGGTGATGCCCTGGAAGCTATTGACCACTGCATGTCGCTATTTTCTTATCTTGTTTTTCTCTCTTCGGGCTTTTCGATGGGTAGCCTTAGGTTATGTTTTAAGTGCAAGCTGTATGAAATTAATGTATATTTATTTAACTTCATTTCATTGCAAATTGTATTTCATTGTATTTTAACGAGGGCATGTTGTGAGGGCGAAATAGCCTAATGTATTTTCTCCAATATAGTATGTGCATTCAAGCTGAGCTGAAACAAACCACTCATAAAAAAGTGTTGACAATCCATGCTTATTCCACCATACCTTGACTGGCTATCTCTTTGGCTATTTATCTTTCTCACAAAGGACCGTGGCGCTTCGGCTGCTGTTTTAAAAGTGGCCGATAGAGCGTCTGTCTGTTCCTGTGAGGAGGATGCTGAGGCCTGACAATTCCTTCGACGCATACATCTTTCAGGGGCTCGGCCGCTCTGCGCCGCAGCCAGCCATGGCGGCGCCCCTTGTGGATTTCGACGATGAGTGTCAGGATTTGATCGAATTTAAAACAGGTTCTGACCCGGCAATTCTAAAATCACGCAAGCCTACGACAAAGAACGAGGAAGATAATGTATCAGAGGTTTTGGGCGATATTTCTGAATTGCACCGCTTGTCGAATGGAATTGGAGCTTTCAAGTCAATGGAAGATCTAGTGAACGCCTTTGATGAGAAGTTGTCTATGTGCTTCCATAACTATAACATAAATAATGATATCGTCGTCCCTGTAGATGTTATTACCGAGAGCACATTGTTGGAGACAGACGAGTGAGTGTTTCATTTACCCTGCTGTTGGCGTTTGTATTTATGTGCCTAATTGTTTACAGTGTAACAAGATCACTACGTTTGCCACAAGGTGGATGTATTGTGTTCCTGGCAGCGTCATTTCTATCATATCCTGTTCAGTGTTAAGGCTACACAATACAGCTGACTGGCGGAAAATAACAATTTAGATAAAATGTGTGTCAAATACTAAAACGCCTACCATAGTCTACTTGGGATATTTTTTACTCTAATTGATGTCGGTTATGAACTATGACGGACTGTTTTGGTTAATGGTCTATGCATAACCATTTTTAGATGTTATCGTAAAGGAAGAACTTGAAGCAATATCGGCATATTATTAGTCTGCACATGCACCTGAACGTAGTAGCCTAGATAGTATGTAAATTAAACAAGTTTAAAGCCTATGTATTTTATCAATATTTAAAGAATTCAATATCGGGGTCTTCCTGCAGAGTGCGCCATACTGCAAATAATCGACAGGCCACGTACAATATAAGAATAAACACACCAGCAGATAATTTCTGATTATTGAGATTTTCATTCTTGTGCCATCAAATGATCCCCTTTGCAAATGATCTGTATGTGATGCATACATGTGCTATTGTTCCCACAGAATCTGGATAGCGCTAACCAACAACTATGGGCATGTGATGCCAATAGATTGGAAAGTGTCCCACACTCGCTCCCTCCACCTCCCTAGATTGAGCCAGGAACACAAACCAGTAAGATTAAACTCTACCCACCCACCCGCCCTTTTTATCCCATTTCCACACCACCCCTTCCCCGTTAATTATCTTTACTTCACCCATATCCCACACCACCACCCCTACTATTCCCCAGAGAGCGAGCGATGTCACCGCAGAGCCGCTAGATGACGAGGAGCTGAGGGAACAGCTGGACATGCACACCATCATTGTATCCTGTCTCAGGGAGGAGCCCCTGGTCACAGCAGAGCAGGTCCACTATGGCCACAGCCTGCATTATGAGCCTCAGCTGTAACACCATTGGCGTTAACACAGTGTTGCTTTAGGTTATTGAGGAGATAGAAGAGATGATGCAGGACTCCTCTGACACCGAGGCAGAGCAGACTCACTCCGAGCTGGGTATCAGCGGCCACAGCGACGAGGAGCGTGAGTATTATCCTTATCAGGGAGCCCTCTGCTGTTGGAACTTCATTAATCCATTTGTGTGTGTGTGTTTTGTCTTCTCCCCAGGGGTGAAGGCCCTAAGCCTATCAGAGCTGAACGAGCGTCTGGAGGAGATAGAGTCGACCATCAGCAGGTTCTCTGAGGAGCTGATACAACATCTGGCCCTCAGGGATGAGCTTGACTTTGAGAAGGAGGTCAAGAACAGCTTTATCTCCATCCTGATTGATGTGCAAAATGGACAGAAGGAGCAGCGGGAGCTCATTAAGAAGAAGAGGAAGTCGAGAAGTGGAGCAGACGGCTATCACGGACGTGCGGAGAAGACCCAAACGGCTGCATCGGTCAGTACTGTTTTTTTTCTTCTAGCTAGCCAAGTTAGCTAGGAACGTCACTTTCTAGTCAGCAGCTGTTCACTAAATAAAATGTACATACCCTATATAATATGAGAATGTCAAATGAGATGTAATGCTGTTAATATCATTATTTAATTGATTTAATTAATCATTACATTAACTCTCAACAACAATTATTGTTATTAGTATTTTGCATTGTTTAATTTCTCTTCGTGTTGCATTCTTTTCTTTAAAAGCGTGTTCTTTCTCATTTGGGTTAATACCTTAGTATAGGAATTCCTGTCGTCTTCCTGACCTTTACACTCTTATTTTCAACTCCTTCATCTTCAGCGCTTCAGCATGGAAGGACTCTCCTCTGTCCTTCATAATGGCTTTCGACAAACTTTTGGGAGTGGGTGCAGTGAAAGACAGGTTACCTCCTACTTGTCTTCCGCTGAAGTTCTCTATCCATCTGTCATTCCGATTCCATTTCATATAAAACCGCAAATATTGTCTCTGATATTTTCTAAAACGATAACAGTCACTTTTAAAAATAGCTACATAACTGGGTGTGATGTTATGAACACTGTATTTTATTTCCAATTTTAGATTTGTAGTGTATTTTACCATTTTGTATTGTGTAGTATGCTAAATATTGTTTTAGTTTATTTAATGTGATTTGTCCTGTCGTCTTTCAGTATTTAACTACCGTCATTCCTTACAAAAAAAAGGGAGGTCCTCCATCGCTCGAAGACCTTCAGATCCTTACAAAGAGTGAGTACCGTATTTTAAAGCTGTGGACTATGTGGGTTATAGTTGTCTATCCTGTGGAAGAGGGTAATTAATTTCAAACCTGTGTCTTCTGTCTCCCAAGTTCTACAAGCTATGAGGGACAACAGCGACAAAGTGCCTTGTCTCTTAACAGACTACATCCTCAAAGGTGAACCATTGTTCTTGTGTATGTCATAGTGGCCAATGAGACATCAATGGCAAGTCAATTATTCTGTCACCTTTCTGCTTATTTATTTATTTATTTATTTTTTACTTTTCTTTTTTTTTCATTGATTTATTGTTTCTCAACCTATTGTTTCTGTACACTTTCTCGCCGTGTTGCACTCTATAGCTCGGTGACAACAGTGGATGGAGAGGTTTGTTACACACATTTCACACTGAAGTGTGTGCTGTGTATTGCTGTCTTCTCTCACGATGTTTAGAGTGCCCCCTACTGACCACTGAGCAGGGGTGGGTAGTTACGCATTACAAGGAAAGCATGAGTAAAAATAAGTAGTTTTTTTAAAGGGACGAGTACTTTTCATATTCAATTTTAAAAGACTGTACTTTTTACTCTTACTCAAGCAAATGTTTTAGCCAGTAATCTACTTTTTACTCCACTACATTTGCCATATTCGTTAGTAGTCTGCTCTAAATCGGGGGAAGAAAGCGTGATCATCTACCGCAGATGCGAGGTGCCTGCCCTGGAAGGAAAATAAGCACCACCCGTCTGTCTTTAGACTACGATGTGGACGTATAACGCGGACGCGAAGATAACCGACAGACCCAGACCAAAAGGCAGCTTTCAGCCAAATCATTGGCAACATATGGATATAATGAACATAAATCTAAAGAAGACCACATTTACCGATGAAGTGCTTGATATGCCTCCCGAAATACAGTGATCTCCATTTTTAAAACTCCTTTTATAACATCTGCATGTTGAAATCCTAAGTTTCACATAGCCTACTGTCTGTGAAACTGTACCCTTTTTAGTAGTATATATACTAGTGTATATATACCGGTATATTAATTTAAATTCTATATCTGCTGTCCGGACTTTCATTTGGACATCCACATAATTTTGTGAAGGGTCACTGAACTCAATTATATATGGTTATTGTGTCGTCCCCCCATCCCCCCATTACTTTGCACTAAACCCACACCTTTTTTTATTCTTTTTTTTATAGAGAGTAACTAATAGGTACTTTATTACTTTTACTTGAGTCGTTTCTTATGGGAGTAATTGTACTGTTACTTGAATACAGATTTTCAGTACTCTACCCACCCCTGCCACTGAGCTCATTTTCTTACCTTCCCCCGCTATGCTGTACACACTGCTGGTTCCGCCTTGTCTCACAAGATAACTCTTTATGAAGGCTATTAACTTGTCAAGCTCAATAGAGAGCTTGTGCACTACATTTGAATTACATTGCAGTTTGTCCCTGCAACACGTTATACAGAGCCCTTTTAAAATGTGTACGTGTGTGTGTGTGTATATATACAGTGTGTGTATATACAGTATACATTTTCTTTAATCGTTTTGAAATGATGATGATGATTTGTGTATAGTAATTGCACACTATATACTGTGCTGTGCTTGGAAATTCTTCCCAATTGGTGTCACCTTTGGCTTGCTGTTTGCAAGCACTCTCTTTACGTTTTATCCTTAAGTCACCCAAGGCTGCTTTAGAGGTTTTCTTTATAGTATTTTTAATTTCCAAAAATACATATTAAGTAGATAGTGTTAATTGTTTCTTGCCCATTTGGTCATTAATATTACACTATAGTGGTGCATACTTACCATTCCGGCTTGCTAATATTAATTTGTTATGTCATTGCAGTGCTCTGCCCTACATAGGTCATCAGATGGAGCCCCTAACTGAAAAGGCTTCAGGTTGAGGGGTATATTTGCCATGGCAACAACTACAAGAGCTCCTGCTTTTATAACAAACGTTTTTAGCATGTACGACACTTAATTTATTCCTGCATTTACCACAAGGTGCTCCTTTGTTGTGTTCTGTCTGGTGTTTTTGTGTGAAGACTTTGTGATGCTGCATCTGAATTGATTCTGTTTGCTCAATGTGTTCTTCTTGCACTGTGGGGCCTAAAGTTGTGAATGAAAGTGATTTTATTGTGATAGAGACAAATATAGGATATGCAGTAAGCTTTTGAAAGTGATTCAATGATCTAAAATGTTTGGTATTATATTGCTGTGTGATTAGTTAGCAAACCTTACCTCATGCTCAGTACTAATAGCTGTGAGTTGTTCAAAAACAAATGTGCCTAAAACATGTGCAACTCCTGGACTGATTCTTTTACCCACCAGAATATCAACAGTACAGGAGTTCACATGCACTAAGCACACATTTAGTCAGGAGACTGAAGGCTGTTATTGCAATAACAGATAAAGCACCTTGCATTGGGTCTCTACATTAATCTAAAAAGGTCTACTTTATGTACTTTACAATTAACACAGTTAAGGTGTATGTTTTTGTATTTGTTGTCTTAGTAGTAAGATGACGTGTTCATGGCCAGTGATCATGTAGCCACAACTCTATCCAGATAACTAACTATGCATTTGAGTGATTAATGAAATATAGGTCTATAAACCATAGTCTCTAATTAGAGACACTGTCTGGACCTGTGAATTATAGACTTTAGACCTGCTGATTTTGTGCAGGACAACCTGTATGTTAAATAGGAATTTGTACAGCATACACGAAAAGTCAAAATGCCTTTGCCTTTTACACAGTCAATTATTTTCAATGATGTTACATTATATAGGGCTACATATTTGATTAAATATTAACTGTCTTATTTTGTAAATGTCAATGCATTTACAGTAAATAAAACCTCTGTTTTAAAATACAGTATCTGTTTTAACTTCAGTCAAATATATAAAAAGGGTCTCATGAATATTATAGTACCACCAGCAGGGCTGCTACATCTGGCCAGCACATTTTTGGAAATGATCAGTTCCATCACATCTGTTTGTTTTTTTGGTCTATATTCAATGTTCTACACTGAAGCAATCTCCAGCTCAATGATGAGAACCAGATGTAATCTCAGTCAGAAAATACAGCATATTTTTGAGCTCTGATCTGCTGTGTTCTGCTATGTTTATTTACAATATACAGTACTATAGCCTACCTTTATACATTAGTTCTGTCCGTTACAGTACAGATGGACAATGAGACACACTACACAGGCATCTCCTGAACTGCATACAATGAACCCAGAACCATATGGATCCCATGTCATGCTTGTCTTGTTCTGAGTCTGTTCCCCATATATCTCTTGCTGACATTTCAAAAGCAATGCAAACGACTGTTAGACATCTGTGAAACATTCTTCCTCTCCAAGATAAGATTTCATCATTCAACCTTTTTACAGCCAGTACTCGGATGTAAAACACAGCAGGCCAGCCCTCACATCTACAGATCACTTGTCCTGCAATTGTGCAGAAAGCGTTTTCTTTTGCGGATTTACTACTAGTGGTTGTTTGTTTCTTCAAGTGTGATGGATACTAGAGGTGTATGTTTTATGTTGTGTCTTCTGTTGGCACATGCCACACTCCAGCAGGAAGGTAAATAGTAGCCTAACGCATGTCCAGTGATCGATCAGTTATAGTCATATGGTTGTTTATAGTGAATGAAAATGCTGGTTTAAAACATGTTGCTACTATTTATTTACAGTTTTATTTAATTGCAATTTCATTAATGCACAGGCTGTGGAATACCTGCTTGGTATTCTCTGGTATGAATGCCAGGAATATACAAAGGCTTGATTGATTAATGTGATGTGATGCATATACGCCTAACAGTATAGGCCTATAGCTGGTGGGATGATTGCATGGTACATTCTTGTTCCCCTTTCCTTAATAGATGCCAAAATTGAAGCGCTGCAGAAACAGATTCATGATATTGTACTCGAGGTGAACTTACTAAAAGAGCTGCAAGCATTACACTCAGGTATTGTACCGGCATAGAACAGTGAGCTACACCACACCACATTACCTGAACAGATATTGTTTGCATTTTTGATTAAATTATCAATATTATAAGTAGGATAATTATAAGTATCTATGTCTATTCTAATCTAGGGTTCATCACCTCATTGCAAATTCAATGGGGTGTATATTGAGAATTTTTTTAAATCTCTGTTCTAAATGCCAAGTGTTAGACATTAGGGTGGGACTGGAGGGAAAGGAATGCATGATGGGATACATAAACGTTAGCAAGAGTGAAAACACTTCTAAATGATTTCCCTCTAGTTTGCTTGAGAGGCATCAAGATCCTTGGAAAGTGTTTTCTGGCTGACCCAGTTAAAAAGTCCTACCATTTAGCCAATGACGACTGCGGTGCCAAAGGCGGGAGTCTGAGTACCCCCGTAACAGCATATGAGAACGACGAGCTCCATAAATACGTACGACAGAGCATAGGCCACGAGGAGCACATCTGGCTGGGCATCAATGACATGGTGACCGACGGCGTATGGATGGACATGTCAGGCCATAATGTGCGCTTCAAGAACTGGGAGACAGAGATCACCCTGCAGCCAGACGGCGGGCGCGCACAGAACTGCGCCATCCTCTCCACCACGGCTAACGGGAAGTGGTTTGATGAAAGTTGCCGCGCTGAAAAAGCCTCTGTCTGCGAGTTTAATATTGTCTAAGAAGGTTGACGCCATTTCGCTCTTTACGCGCGATAGGCCTACAAACAACCGATATAAAACATCATTATGTGCACATAAACGAAACATGTATAACCCACAGTCAGGTTTTAAGATAAAGTGGTTGAAGGTTAAACCCTAGGTATAATAATTCAGCCTAGTTGTGAGGTCAGTTACCATGTCAAGCAGTTCAGGTTCAGGCAACGACACAACTGGTTTGAAACGCGAGACTGCATAAATTAAACATTGACATTTCCATTCAACGTCCTGCTGATAGAAGTTGAAATCCATAGGCTGTCCAAATACAAATTCTTATTGCCGTTTGACTGCATTAGCCTATATATTGGACAAACAATGTTACTTTCTCTTTATTTGTATATTTTCTAATAATGAAATAAAAATAAAGAGTGCATATTCTCTTTGTGACTTGCTTATTAAGTCAGACTACACCTGATCTAGGTTTTCCTTTATTTTACAAAATAAAGAGCATTGAGAACACTTTCAGAAACACACATACATCAATACATTCTATGGCCACTATTTGCAACAATGATAATTAAAAATACAATACCATGAAGTTACTGAAGCAGATTAAATTTAGATAGAAAAAATATATTCAATTGTATTTATATTTTGTTTACAGTAGTTGAGATCAATAAAACCATAATGGGAGGACCATGCAAACATACATTTTGAACCAAAAAACAAAAATGTATTGACATATTTAAAATAATACAGGCCTACAGCACAGGGAAGCTTATGTGCTTTGATGTGCTGCGGACTATTTAAGGTAACTGACTCCAGGCAGGTTGTGCATCTTTGGATATGGGGAATATAGTTCAGAGACTGAAAAGCACTGATGTAACAATACAACTGCCAGGGGAGTTGAGAATCAGTTATGATTTATGAAGGTAAAAAAGCACTCAATGAAATAGACACAAACAAAATAGACACCAACAATAGAAAACAGGTCAGATAAATACAAAGCAGACCAAATGGTATTATCCCCAACATGACTGGTGAGGATCAAGGAGGGTTTGAGGCTAGGGGCTATTTGTGTTCTTCTCACCGAATTCTCCAGAATGTTCCATGCTGTCGTACACCGTAGCTTGGTACAGATCATTGTCCAACATTGACTGGAAGTGGCTCGGAGGCCTGCTGGGAACCGGAGGAGGCTGAAGAGACAGGGGCACAAAGTATTTGCCATCTTCCAGTGGGGGGACATCAGAGAAGAGAGGTGGTCTCTGAGGCTCTGTGGGCCCCGTGAAAGGCTGATACGTGTCTACACACCCGGGGGCTACCATTTCATATTCCCGATATAAAAGGTGTGAGTAAACAAGTGCGTCATCAATGGTGGCATATTCATGGTGTGATTTGGTGAGGCTGCTGTTTCCTGCTCTGGTGCCATTAGAGTCCTCCTGGTTAATCTGTTTCTCCTTCCTTCTTCTGGACAGTAGAGATACAACGTGACATTAAGTGTAATTACAACAATTAATCTGCGGGTGTAAGTTAGGGCCCAAAGAGTCAGCCTGGAGGGTGCCATTTGTTTACATTACAGGGCTTTTAATCATGTCACCACAGGATATCATTTTACAGAGTGGTGCTTTAGATTAAATTGGCAAATTACTTTGTTGAAATTAGAAAATGAACAGCCATCAAAACCATATGACGTCTTATTGTGTAGAGAGATGCCACGCCTTTTCCTTGCTTTTTTCAATTTCCAAATTCAGTGGGACTACATAGGTCAGCCATACAGCTGTGGAACTACATAAAACAAACGTAAACGTAAAGTGAATTAATAACATCCAGCACTCACCTGATCACTGTGCAAACAACCGCCAGCACGATGACAACAGCGACCACTAGGACAGCAGCCACTGCACTCAGGATGTAGGTGAGCAACAGGTCTGGTTAAAAACAGACTCAAACACGTTACTCTGCTGAAATGTGTCTTTTTAATAGTAACTATGACAGTGTAACTAATGTAATGTCACTGCCCCACTTTACAATGAAGAAGACATTAACTGTACAGTATGCATTGAATAGTTTTCTCTCTCTCTCTCTCACACACACACACACACACACACACACACAGAGTAGTTTGATGAAGCACTGAACACTCTACATTTCTCAAATAAAATATACATTTATTTTTTTAATGCAAAAATAATCAGATGGAATATTATTAGAGACAGTAAATGCTGTTTGTCTTACTCTTGGTTTTATCAAGTGTGATGGTGGTGATCACACTGAACTGGCCTTCCTGAGGCCTACAGTTGGACATGTTCAGGTAGAAACTTCTGGCCACCTTGAGCTCGGTCTCAGGCTTCTCATCCTCCCTGAAGTAGTACAAAGGCTCCTCGATGCCCAGACACTGCACCAAGATGTAGGTATGGCGGCTACCGCATGTGGGCTGGTCGAGAATGGTGAGTGTGACGCTGGCCTCTGTCTCAGGGGGCACCGTGACGACCCAGGAGATCGTAGAATCAGACCTCATCCCAGCTGGCCAATTGGGAGTAGCCAAACGGGCGATGCCATATTTCTTTAAAGAAACGTAGACTATGTACGTCTCTGATGATGTGTTAGAGAGAGTGATGGTAAAGAAATTAGACAAATAAATACATTCATAGAATGTATTACTATTTATGGGCAAAGACCCATTTGTCTACAGGTTCAGAAACTAAGTTTGCTCCAGCCATGCTGACCTTATTGTACAAAACCAATTTAGTGGAGAGTTATGAGTGAATTTGGATTAATTTTACCACATAATTTGTATGTTTTTTTTTTCATTTTTATGTACGAGTTTCCTTCATGTGACTTCATTAAAAGAAAATACTGGTTACCTGAAATTGTCTCTTCAAAGCTAACATTTAGAGCCTGAAATGAAGTCTGGAAGCTTTGATTTCCTGTGCTCGTAGCAGTCACATTCACACGGGTGTGAATCTTGATCTTCTCTATGGGACCCTGTTGGCAAAACTGTCCCATGGATGTCCCACTACCCTCAGCCACTGTTAGAATGATGCTGCCATTGCATAGTTGTTCTGGTAGGGACTGCATGAAGTTCCCACTGGGGGACAACAGCTCCACAGCGCCATCTAGAGGTGGACGGAAGCTCCATGTCATCTTGCTGAGCAGGCCAGGAAGGCAGTTGGGCAGCACAGGCACAGTCAGGGGAACAGGGCCCGCTGGACAGTCGCTGAATGTAAGACATTCTAGAAGAACAGAGGTATGAAGGTGAACAATGGACATAATGTAATGTAACAATCTAAAGTATGATTACTTCTTTTTAAGATATTCTTCTTCGTAAAGGTTTCAATTTGTAGTACTTAAACATATGTTGGTGTGGAATGGAAGTGTTGGGAAGAGATTGTTGCCTTTGCTATTTCCCCTCCCAAAATACACATATAGTGAGGGACAAAAAATGTGGCCACCATACTGAGGTCCCCAATCAGGATATTCTGGTGGTCCAATCAGCCAGTTTGAATGATTGAAATGTGACCTTGTAAGGCAATTGACTGTTAATGGCTATAAAATAAAGTTGACTTATCAATTAGATGAGATGTACAGTATAGTGGCCAACAACAAGACAAAGTGTTAATTTGTAAAGGTAAGAGTTAAACATGTTGTATTGATATGGCGTATTGAGGTTTGTTATGACATATTAGTAAACCCTTACCACACAGTGAACCGTAGCACTGTCTGGGGCCATTACAGAACAGTAGTAACACTATTTACCAGTGGACTTCCATGCGGTGATCTGCAAGTCTGTTGAAGCACAATCCAAGAAGGACAGGTGAGCAGACTTTGGTGACGACACGGTTATTCTCTGCTGGGTGACGGAGTTCATTTTCATATCACAGTTTGAACCCGGTCTGACCTTCACAATGTCAAGGTAAAGCCCCTCCTCACTGCTCAGGTCCACACTGCACAGCACTATTTAGAAACAGACAGTTGAGAAGCTGTAGAAGCTGGCCCGGAACATTGAATGATAGTTCTCTGGGGCGTGTGAACTCCACAGCTGTGCTCTGTATTTGTACAGTGTTGTCGCTGTATTGCACAAGGTTCTTAAACATTTTCCACGTATAAATTCTATACTTTTCCAGGCTTCACGGTATATCTTACAAATTACTTAACACCAAACGATGCACACACAATAACTTTCTATTACTGTAAACTATTGTGGTTGCAGATGTCCAGATTTTGTACTTATAAGTAGGGGTGTAACGGTACTCAAAATCTATGGTTCAGTTCATACCTAATTTTCTTGGGACATTTATATCATGGCATTTATTATAGTGGCTCTGGGTGACTTTCTGCTAGTCAAGCACACCAGCAAATGTTTTGTGTGCCACACACACACATGCGCACACACTAACATGGTACCTGCCCATTCCATACTTTTCATTACTGCTTAGAAATCCTGTTGTACAGTATTGTTGAGAAACATGGTCATACCAGTGGATGGGGTGGTTATCTTCTGGACCCCTTGATGGACCCCTTGATGGCGTGATTCAGAACAAAATGCAGTTATAGTAACACTGATGTAGTCACCCATAAATATAACACAAAGGTGATAAAATACAGTTTTATTTAATCTCTAATTAAAGTTGTATCATATCTATCTCATGCATGCAAATCAGAGTAAGCTAAGCTATGAACTCGGCAAAGGCGAGAATCACAAGTATCTGCTATCAGATGTGTCCAATGTAAGCTACTGATTTAATATGCCTATATATCTTAACAGTGAAAAAACTATTTACATTCAACAGCAGCCTAGTCTAGATAAGATACTTTACGAATTTGGAATAGTATTTGGAATTAGTAGTTGTCTACATCAAACTTATCCCTGTTGCCTTACATTTCGCATTGCTGCGCCACTCAAATCTATTTGTTACATACCTGATACATGTATAGCAGAGAAAATTTGTAACATTTTAGTAGCAAGTCTGACTGCTGATAAGGGCATAATGATCCTTGCTGTAACACGACAATGCCAATAAAAGGGATCCATAGACCAAAAAGCCTGTGTACTTTTTATTTAAAAGATGTATCCATAATGATGCTCCTTTATATGAACCGAGAATTAGAGCGTAGTCGTGCAGTGGCGTTGCTGTAGGCAAATACCATCATTCACTTCCTGTGTACGTGTTGATTTAAGAAAAACAACAACGATCCAGGTAAAGGTGTGGCTCAAGTTCCACGGGATCAAGCCGCGGACAGCCGCCTTCAGTGAAATGTGCATTTGTTAGGCTACTTTTTTCTTTATAATTTTTTTTGCAGAACGTTTCTTCTAAAACATTTGCAACTAGTCTTTCAAATACGTTTGCTGCGTTTAATGGGCGTGGCGATTGTTAAAAGTTAAGGCGCAATTTTGGCAGGTTAACTGTGTAGCATATTTGTATTTGTCACCATCATCACTATTAAATAGCATACCTACCAGTAGAAAATGACTTAATTGCCATCTTATTTCGCTTGAAAAGTTGCCTAGGCTATGTAGCTCATTCTGAAATGAAATGCAGGAAATGTTGCAACAAATATTACGTATGAAATAATATTGACACAACACATCACCACTGTGGACAGATTCTGAGCTATACAGCACCGACATAGGGACAGTGGTTGTCAGGCTATCTGCCATAATCTTGTGAACATCTACAGCTGAAAAAAAAACAAAAAACAATATCCATCAGAAAAGCATCAACGCACAATCTCCCCCGTCTTGATCATGCTGCGTTGGTTTTGATACTTGGCGGCTGGCGTTACTACGGCCCAGTCTATTGCCGTTAACGCAGCCTTGGTTTGTAGGTGAAAGTAACGGAGGTAAAGTTAGTTTCATATTGAACATTCGTTTAACATTCGAATTGCAAATCTATTATGCACTTAAACCATTTGAGTAAATTACATCAAACCAATTGTGAAATATAGAGACTCATATGCCTCATGTGCCACAAGACTTGTTTTTGAAAAATGTTTTTTG
>JAODTR010077455.1:0-15094 GCA_025399935.1 Amblyopsis rosae | reverse complement strand
GAAGTCTTCATCCTAAAATGCCAAAGGCTTTCTAACGCTTCGAAAATTGACGAGAAAGGCCATTGACCAAGCTGCAATTAGTAGATAAGCTACTGTAACATTACAGAAAACTGCTGGCATCTCTGCTGCCAATACTTTACTGTTATTTCACTATTAAATGGTTTACAGTGTATGATTCTGTATTGAGGATCAAGCTTAATAAATATTAAAAGGTAGACTGCATCTCATGACTGCTATGCGTCAAACTTTTCATACTTTTCATGTTCAAAGCTATGGTGCGGATGATAAACGTGATGAATTGTGTAAATTCACTGCACTTCTTCTCTGTGTCACATTTTGGGATTTTCACACCTGCTATAATTTTTCACAATTTAATGTCAAGATGACATCAAGATGATGAGAAAACATCTCAGTCAATTAACATCAACAACAATGTATTATTATCACATTCTCCTATGATCCCACTGTCCAGGTCTGGGACATCCCTTTGTATAATTACATCTGTTTTGTATACATGAGGAGCATTGGGAAAGTCAGCTCCACATGATTAGCCTGTGAGCTGGATTCGCAGAGTTTCACATCGACAGGAGTAAGGACACTAAGCTGCTGACACAGACTGCATCAGGAGTACTGCATCAGGCTGGATCTGCCAAGTTTTGCACTGGCCATTTGCCGCCCAGATACACAGGGGGAAATGTTGCTTGGGAAATATCACTTTCCAAGGTATAGAATTAAGCATGCAATGGCTCTGCAAACATTGGCTAAATGTTGCATTTCGGGGTCATACATTTGAATACATCTTAATGGTGTTTAGATATTTACTTTTACCAACACTAGAAAGCTGATATAGGTTGTCTTTTACAAGAGTATTTCTGTGAACAGTTCTTCTGGTGAGTTCCCTATGGATTTCTTGGCAGACACCTTTGGCAACAGCTGTAGCTGGCTAATAT
Organism: Amblyopsis rosae; assembly: GCA_025399935.1. Classification (NCBI taxonomy): domain Eukaryota; kingdom Metazoa; phylum Chordata; class Actinopteri; order Percopsiformes; family Amblyopsidae; genus Amblyopsis; species Amblyopsis rosae. The sequence continues at coordinate 14,144 of JAODTR010077455.1, read as the reverse complement.
CCTTGGCTTTCAGGGACCCTACAGAGAAGCATTGATCATAAATCACATCCTTTCTTAAGAGAGAATGTTGACCCACTAATCTGCAATAAACAGAGTGCAGCCCCTGCAGTCTCTAATCTGGCAAATGGAAAATAAGATACATTTCCCTTGAAACCAATGGGGTTAGGGAATACATAGAAAGCATCTCAATAACCCACTCTGATTGGACTGCCAGCAGGGTGGCTGTGAAAACGCTAATGCAAACAGAGTTTCCAGACTATCATCTCATTGAAAGATGAGCTGAGAGCAATATTTAGGCGGGCAGAGCCAGGCTAGTGGAATATAGCAGAGAACCACCATTAACCATGTATCAGAGATTAAATAAACAGTTAGAATCAAACAAAGAGAATAATCCTACGCTAATAAACATGGACTCTACCAGAGAGTGGCCCTCAAGACTGAGATCATAGGGCTGTGGCGTTCAGGCTGTGTCTTGCCTCAGTGACTATTTTTACACCATCACTAGATGTGCCAGGGGGTCAGCCTCTTCTAATCATCACCATGCCAACTGTCTGCCTCTGGCCAGTCTAAAGTGGAGCTCGTCCACAAATGTATATAGGTCTAGTTAACAAATATTTGATGAAGTTGGAGCTACGGTAAAGGCCTGATAACACCAACAGGTTATATATACAATATTTGACAATACTTTGGGACAAAGGCAGACATAGCTGTGTAACACATAAATATTTGACAATACTTTGGGACAAAGGCAGGAATAACTGTTTCCAATAACAAATGCAACCAGCAATGTTAAAATTAATTGTTTGACAATACAATAAGCATTGGAACTATGATCTATATTTTGGACCAAGGCTGATACTGTATGCACACAGCTTTGGCAGACTTTTTTTTTTTAAAGCACATGTGCCCTAGATATGAAACTACATTCACTCCCAGGCTTTTGACAATATCAGCTAGAGCACAACGTCAAAGGGGAAACATGAATAGATGCTGGCATTCATTAATCTAAAGTGGCCTGTGTTTTTACTCATATGGTAAACACCCCACAAGTGCTTTCAGAATTCTCTGCATGTTGCCTGGTAAAAATAATTTTGATTTTGCAAGTTCATCCTCTAGGATTTGCTCCATTTTACATATCAGTCTGTAAAAACTCTTAGTAATACAGTAGTTCCTCTGTAATGATGTGTATGCTGGCCTGAGCCGTGTGGCAAATCTGATATGTGTCTCTGATCTCCCACTGTTGACAGAAATGTAATGAGATGAGAAATACAATTCACCACCACAGCTGGGACACTGCAAAGATGCTGATTATTCACCCACATTAAAATTAGAACACAAGTAGTACATTATATACCTCTAATATAGACTGTATATGTATATATACGGTATGAATTTACATTGCACGTGGAATTTTGAAAGAGACTGATTTGTGAGGTAGAAAATGGCCGAAAGGAATATGCTGTATACTGTGTTGTGTTAGACTCTGTTAGATTCACCTCTGCGTGGTACATTATGAGCTCTTACAGTATGCCTGGCATCTGGCTAGAGTTCCAGTCTGAAATAGTATCCCATCTCACTAATGCTGTTGCACAACCCTCAATCACTTTAATGCAGTTTCAGTGCTGTGGCTCTGCTGAAGCGCACCTCTCATGAGCCATTATGTAATGTCACATTCAGTCAGGCTGTTCCACTGGAGGGACAGCCACAACTGCCAGCCAAGACACAGACTGTCTTGCTCTCTCTTGGTGTCTGGTTCTTCTCAATCTTGTAAATTAAACAATTCTAAAACGTAGGTGCACAGTTCTATTGTAAATTAAAGTCTAATAGACATATCTTTGGGATAAGTAACCAAGCTGATATGTGCTCATATACAGTAGGCTACATGGAAATCTGCATCAAAAATCTAAACAAGTGTATTCTCATTCTATAACATAAACTGTACAGCAGATTGATTTCAATAAGTCATAATGTTTCTATTTATAATGCTATTGTGTTAAGAGGGCGAGGTGGGGGATCTATCCAGGCAAACCTAATTGGTCTCAAGCAGCTGCTAACTGAAAGTGGTTCTGTTATGTAAGCCTCTTATTATTAGTCATTTAGAAAGAATCTAGCACACCTACTGTACATTTCAATCAATGTGCATTCCTGTCAAAAAATGTATCTGTTGATGTACAATCCAAACGAGAGAAGCAACAAGTATAGACAAGAACATAAATAAGAAGGAAATCAGACTCAGAAGGATATCAGAAGTTATGTTACCTACCGCTAATGATTGTGGCATTGGGTTAAATCCACACTGGTAACAAGCAATGCTCTTGCATTCTGTACAGGTGTTGTAGTTGGGCGGATCCTTAGAACCCATGTTGAGCTCTACCTTACAGAGTGGACAGGTAGACTGGTCTCCTGTGGGAGCAGCCAGAGAGGCCAAAGCTGCCGCTGGAGGCTCAGATGGAGCTCTGTCAACCTTAGCTTGTACGGATGAAAGCACCTTGAACTGTTGAGTGATATATGTCTTATCCTCTGGATTCTGAGGACCAGCTGGTTGAGTTTCCTTCCCTGAGGGAATTTTAGGAGACACTAGTGGGGTGGATTTGGGAGAGCTCTGCGGCGACATCTTTCGAGGAGTAGGCGGTGTAGTAGAAGCTATCAAAGTGGATGCAGAGCTGAAGATGGAGGATCCAAATCCAAACATCTTCCCAGTAACTGACTCAGTAGGCTTTTCAGTGGGAGCTAGTTGTGTTTTAAAACCACCAAATCCAAAAATACCTCCAGACTCCTGTTTGACAGATTGAGGCTGTGGTGTTACAGATATTGAAGGTGTGGTCTCTACTTTTGGAAGCTGTTGTGATTGTTTTCCAGCATCCTGCTTGGGAGGACCAGTCTTCAGTTGTAGTTTTGGACTTTGTGTAGGCTGAACTTCAGCAGGTTTTGCAACAGGCTGCTGTTCTGGCTTGTCTTTAGGTTCCCTAGGCAGGACCTGTTTCTTCTGGGAAGGACTGGTTACTTGTTTATTCTCATTTTTGTCTGAAGCTGGACAGGTAACCACATCATGGGGTGCTGTAGATTGTACAGTCTTCCCCTTTATGGGTTGGTCTAATGATGGAGCATCCTTTGGCAGAGAAGCAGCAGTGGTGATAACTTTGCTTGTGGCTGGCTGTGGTTTCATCATTGGAGGTCCTGGGAGCTCAGATGCACCCAGGGCTCTCTGCATCTGGCAGTTAAGACAAAGCCACTCCTTAACCTGAAATATAGTTGCAATGTATAATTAAATAACCAATATAAGCAGTTCAAGTGTAGTTATTTAATTAAAATATATCAACAACAACACAAAATTATTGGTTAAAGACATAAGTCATATCAAAATATCAGTTGTTACTTACCGCTAATGCGTGTAGCATTGGGTTAAATCCACAAAGGTTACAAACAATGTTCTTGCATTCTGTACAGGTGTTGTAGTTGGGAGGATCCTTAGAACCCATGTTGAGTTCCACCTTACAAAGGGGGCAGGTTGACTGATCTTTTTTAGTATGCTCTGAAGGGGATGTAACTGCCTTTGGAGGGTCAGGTGAAGCCTTTTCAGCTTTGGATTCTACTGATTGTGCAGGCGTGATATGTTTATATTGGTCTGTCTTCTTATCCTCATCTTGTTTCTGTGGTACAACTGGCTTGGTCATCTTGGCAGGGGGCAACTTTGGTGACACTGGTGGAGTCGCTTTAGGAGAGATTTGTGGTGTTGTGGACATCTTTCGAGGAGTCGGGGGTGTAGTTTTGGTCTCATCCTGAACAGCTGATATTAAAGTAGATGCAGAGCTGAATATAGAGGAACCAAAGCCAAACATCTTCCCTGTTACTGATGCTGTCGGCTTTGAAGGAGCAGGCTGTGTTTTAGGCCCACCCAGACCAAATAATCCTCCAGACTGCTGTTTTTCAGGCTGAGCGCTTGTGAGAGGAGACTTAATAGGAGATTTTGAAGGCATTTCATGGGGTATCCCTGAAAGCTCTTTTGTTGTCACCCCAGAAATATGCTGGCTTTGGTCTGGATGGGTGGATTTCTGCTGTTGTAAAACAGGAGCATCATCACTTTTTGGAATAGTGGATGGTACGGTTTTGTTAGTTAAGGAAGTACCCGATGGAGTAGCTTGCTTCTTTGGAGAAGCAAGGATTTCTTTTCCATTTACGGTAGGTTCCTTATTGGGGTAGACTGGTTCAGAAGCCTCTTCCTGAGTTGTATCTGGTACTGGTATATCTTGCTTCTGTAGGATAGGTGTGGAAGCTTCTTTATTTGGGAATGGTAGAGGTTTCATCATTGGAAGGCCTGGAGGTTCCGATGCTCCAAGTGCTCTCTGCATTTGGCAATTAAGGCAAAGCCACTCCTTTGCCTATTAGAAAAGGGAGTATGATAAATATTAATCCATTGCCCCATGTTGTTACATAACCTAGCATGTAACATTATTATACACATTTTAGTTTAAATATTGACTAAAGTATTAAAGTATTGACTCTAATGAAAGTAAGATGCCAAGGTGAGGTGTATTTAATCAGTAGAAAAACAGTAAAACACTGAAGAATGATCAGATTAACTACTTTTCTATAACATATATATATATATATATATACATATATTTTATGAATTCAGACAATAAAGGTTATACTGTAGCTAATGAATTACCTCTGCTGAACCTGGCATAGGGTTGAATCCACATTTGTTGCAGACAGTGTTCTTGCATTCAGTGCAGGTGTTGTAGTTTGGTGGATCCTTAGAACCAATATTGAGTTCTACTTTACAGAGCAAACAGGAAGACTGGGCAGCTTTCTCTATTGGAGCTTTGTCAGTTTTGCTGTGTACTGCTGCAGAATCATCTGCCTGCTGTGTTTGTTCTAGTTTATTTTCTTTCTTTGGTTTATGGATGGCAGATGGTTTGAAATCATTTGCAGGAGGGCTTTTTGGAGAGGCTGGTGGTGTGGATTGTGGAGAAATATGTGCTGTTGTCGACATTTTGCGAGAAACCTGGGCTGGTGCAGACATCTTCCGAGAACCTGGTGGTGTAGAGGGGGCTTCATCTTGAATAGAAGATGTTATGAGGGTAGAGGCAGAACTAAACATGGAAGAACCAAAGCCAAACATCTTCCCAGTCACAGACTCAGTTGTCTTTGAGGCTATGGGCTGGGATTTAGGACCAACAATGTCAGTGATCCCTGATTCTTGATTTGTTGGCTGAACTGAAGGTAAATATGTTTCAGGTGAAGCCCCAGCATTTAAAATGTGTTTCATAGGTTTCCCAAGATCCTGGTTTGAATGAGAAATTGTAGGTTCTTTATTTAAAGATGGTTGGGCTTGTTCATTTTGAGGGCTTACTGCAAGCTCCTTTTGGCTGGTATTTTGTATTACATGCTGTATATCAGCCTGTGATTCATGAATATCAGCGACACTGATGGGTTTGTCAGTTGATTTCTTAACGATTTCAGACATAATGTCACTGTTATTCAAATCGTCTGTTTCTGCAGAGCTTGTTGGAGTGAGATCCTTTTTATTTTGTATAGGAGATTCAGTAGATTTGACATTAGTTGACACTTTGACAGGAACCTCTTTAGTGAAGGCTAGAGATATCACAGTGGAGGGGGGGACCTCCTTGCTCAAGGGTGAATCAGTTGTGGCTTGTGTGGCTTCATTGGACTGTGACGAGTCAGGAACTGAGTCCTTGGCTATGAGTGAAACAGGAGCTGATGTTTCCTGTTTGGTAATTAGTGATGTTGCTTTATTATCCATGTCACATGTAGATATGGTTTCTGTGTTCTTGTGTTGGGGAACTGTTTTTTCTTTGTTCTTTGGACTTTTGTCTGTTAACTCTTCTGCATTTTGTGTCAAAACGACTTTCTTTTGTTTGGCAGTAATGTCTTGTTGAGCAGCAGTTGTTGTTTGCTTATTTGGTGATGCTTGGGATTTCATGAAGATAGATTCAGTTGGTTGAGATGCCATCAATGTTCTTTGCATCTGGCATGTGAGACACAACCACTCCTTTTTCTGCAGAAAATAAATATTCATAATTAAAGTTATAGATTTGTGATATGGATATTATTGTAAGATTTAGGTAAGATTATATTGAATATACAATACTGTATACAATATATACAGTACAGTGTATGAGTTTTATTTACCTCTGTTACATTTGGCATGGGATTGAATCCACACTGGTTACAGACAACGCTCTTGCATTCAGTGCAGGTGTTGTAGTTGGGAGGCTCTTTTAACCCCACATTGAGTCCTGTCTTACAGAGTGGACAGTTGGTCTGACCTGCTTTGAAAGCAGCATGGGGGGTCACTGATGCCATTGAAGGCCCTGTAGGAGATTTTTCTACTTTGGTTTGTGGTGATGGGGTATCCTTGACCGGCTGGTTATGCTGTGGCTTCTTTTGTTGTTCTGGTTTTAAATAACCCGGAGTTTTACTCTCCCTTGCAGGGGTCATTTTTGGGGAGACTGGTGGTGTTATCAGATTTGAAGCAGAACTGAAAATGGAGGAACCAAATCCAAACATTTTTCCAGTAACTGACTCTGCAGGTTTTGCAGTGTCAGCTTTAGTTTTAGGACCACCAAACCCAAAGAAACCTCCTGACTCCTGATGTGTAGGCTGGGGGGTGTTACTTTTCGTTTGCACAGGTTGATTTGCTTGAGCTGGTGCTTTCTGAGAACCTGATGTCCGTCTGCTGTCCTCTGGAGTTTTCTGACCTGGAGCTTGTCCTGCCTGCCTCTGGATCTGAGGAGATTTCACAGCCTCAGCCTCAGCCTCAGCTGGCTGTACAGTTGATGATGGCTCTTTATTTTGAGGTGATCCAAGCACTGATCCGTCAGTGTTGGGGAGGACCTTCTTCTCTGGTTCTGGTGGTTTAGATACCGTACTGGGTGATGTCTGAGACTTCATTAAGATGGGTTCAGATGTACTTAGAGCTCTTTGCATCTGGCAGTTGAGGCATAGCCATTCTTTCTTCTAAAAATAAATTATATTATACATTAGATACATTCATTTGAGAATGACAAATATGTGCACTGTTCAGTTTGAATATACTGCAGATGAAATCAATACTGCTCAATATTGTATGATAATGCATGCATGCATGTTTCAACAAAATATTGTTATATATAGGCAAGTATATCATTTGTATGAGAGTGACAAGTGAGTATAAACACAACAACATTGTAACCAGACTGACCTGATCTTTCTTATTTGGCATAGGGTTAAATCCACACTGGTCACAAACTGTGCTCTTGCATTCAGTGCAGGTGTTGAAGTTGGGAGGATTCTTGGTGCCCATGTTGAGTTCCACTTTGCATAATGGACAGGTGGCGTGGCCTGCTTGTGGAGCACCTTGTGAAGCTTCCATGGGCTTTTGAGGCCCTGATGAAGCCTTGTCCACTTTAGACTGGACGTGCGCCTTCGTTTCTGGATGCGTTGCTTGATCTTGTTTCTGACTATGTGATGTGTTTCTTTCTTTTGCTGGAGACATATTTGGAGAAACGGGTGGTGTTGATTTTGAATGATCTTGAACAGCTGAAGTTATTAAAGTGGAAGCAGAGCTGAAGATGGAGGAACCAAATCCAAACATCTTCCCTGTCGCAGACTCTGCAGGCTTTGCAGGTTCAGGCTGAGCTTTTGCACTTGTTTGAATAGTCTGGTTCTGAGGACCTGATGTCCTCCTGACCTCCTGTGGTGTTTTCGGAGCTGGACCCACCTGTTTCTGACTATCTGGGACCTTTTCAGCCTCAGCCTTGGCTGGCTGTCGTGAAGGTGGTTTCTTTTGGTGAAATCCCGATACTGCATTCTCCATCTCCTTTGGTTTAGAGGATATTGTCGTGTCCTCCTTTTGATTTTGGATCAGTTTAGGAGTGTCTTTCTTTTGAACATGAGCAGTTGGAGGGACATGATTAGGGGAGGCGTGTGGTTTTATCATAGGTGCTCCCGGGGGCTCTGATGCGCCTAGCGCTCTCTGCATCTGGCAATTCAGGCATAACCACTCTTTTACCTGAAATACATAAAATAATGTTACTATTATCATATGCATTATAATTTAGACAAAGTCTTACAAAGTTAATTGTGTCTTATTTCTAAAGATTTAAAGCACTATGAAAAGTCAAGCCACAAATATTAACATTCAAACTTCCAACCAAATATATGAATATATCATTAACACAGTATGTTTCTTTTCTATTCACTCTTACCTCTGCTACAATTGGCATAGAGTTGAATCCACATTGGTTACACACATCATTCTTGCATTCTGTACAGGTACTGTAATTTGGTGGACCCTTGGAGTCTGTGTTGAGTTCAATCTTACAGAGTGGACATGTTGACTGGCCTCCTTTGGGAGAAGCTTTAGGAGCTGTAGATCCCTTCAGAGGCTCTGATGGAAGTGCCTCTACTTTTGATTGTACTGATGAAGTCTTGACTTGTGGTGGTTCTGGCTTTTTGTCTTCTGGCATTTCAGCATAACCTGTTTTGATGTCCTTTGTAGAAGAGATCCTGGGAGATGTTGGTGGTGTAGTTTTTGGAGAGGTCTTGGCTGCTGTGGACATTTTGCGGGACACTTGTGCCGGCGCTGACATTTTGCGGGACTCCGGTGGTGTAGATCGGGACTCATCCTGCACAGCAGATGTTATCAAAGTGGAAGCTGAACTTAAGATGGAGGAACCAAATCCAAACATCTTTCCAGAAACAGTATCTGTTGTTTTGGAAACGTCACGTTCACTTTTAGGACTACCAAAGCCAAAGAAGCCTCCTGATTCCTGTTGCGGTTTAGCTGTGATATTTTGGTCCTTGACTTCATTTTGACTTGTCATGTCTGGTACCTTCTGAGAACCCGAGGTCCTTCTGCTCTCCTCTGGTGTTTTGTGGCCAGGAGTTGGGCTAGTCTGCTTTTGGTTCTCTGTTCCTTTACCAGCCTCAGGTTCCACCTTTAGCGATGCATTAGGTGTTGATTTGTCCTTTGTTTCGTTTTGTAGACAATCCTTCTCCTGATGCGAATCATCTGTAGAAACCTTTTTAATAGAGACCTGGGGTTTCCCTACTTGTCCCGAGGGTTCAGGGGCATTTACAGCTCTCTGCACCTGACAGTTCAGACATAACCACTCCTTCTCCTAGAAAGGCAATGATACATTTAATCAGTACAAATTATGGAAAATGTTGTGATTACATGTAAAATAGAGCATGTAGCATACAGTATTATTACCTGAGATGCATTTGGTTGAGGGTTAAATCCACATTGGTTACATACAATGTTCTTGCATTCGGTACAGGCGTTGTAGTTGGGAGGGTTCTTCAAGCCTCTGCTGAAGTCCACCTTGCAAATTGGACAGGTGCCGTGGCCTGCTGTAGGAGCAACTTTTGAGTCTCTGACTGCCTTTTGCGGCTCTGATTGTGGTTTTTCCAATTCTGATTGCACAGCTGGTGGAGACTTGACCTGCTGAGATTGCCCAGGTGGGTTAGAATCCTTGGCAGAAACCATTTTGGGTGATACAGGTGGTGTGACTTTGGGCTCATCCTGACCAGCTGATGTTATCAAAGTGGAAGCAGAGCTGAAGATGGAGGAGCCAAAACCAAACATCTTCCCAGTCGCAGACTCTGCAGGTTTTGCAGGCTTGGCAGCTTCAGGCTGATGTTTAGGGACACCGAATCCAAAGAAGCCTCCCGACTCTTGCTGTGTAGGCTGAGGGGCATTACTCTGCTTTTCTCCAGGCTGACTTGGTGTTTTCTGAGGACCTGATGTTTTCTGACTTGTAGTTGCTCCTGATTTTTTTGGACTCTCTGCGCCTGCAGCACCCCCAGCAGGTGGTATTGCTTGCCCAGATAGTTTCTTCTGAGGGGACCCTGGTGTGTCAGTCTTTATATGGGATGTGGTAGAGGGTGTTTTTGTTTTTTGAGATTCCATTTGTTTAGTGGGGTCTTTCTTCTGGGCATCAGCGTGTGTATGAAGGTTTGGTGAAGCCTGTGGCTTAACCATTGGAGATCCTGAGGTGTCTGACGCTCCAAGTGCTCTTTGCATCTGGCAGTTCAAGCATAACCACTCCTTCGCCTAAATCGTTCAAACGAAATAATTACTGATATTTGTGAATGCAGGTCTTCATTTTCATATCAAACACACATAAAGCATATTTATATACAGTATTTCAAAATGTTCAAAGAAATCAGGTAATACAGTATATTAAAAATCAATGTACTTTTCTTACCCCAGTTACATTTGGCATTGGGATGAATCCACATTGATTACACACATCGTTCTTGCATTCTGTACAGGTGTTGTAGTTAGGGGGATTCTGGGAGCCTTTGTTGAGTCCCACCTTACAGAGTGGACAGGTTGACTGCCCTCCTTTGGGAACAGTTGTAGCACATTTTGCAGGCTCTGATGGAGTCTTGTTCAATTTGGACGGTGCTAGTGAAGGAGCCTCGGCTTGTCGCTGCTGCCCTAGTTTCTTCTCCTCTTCCTGTTTTTGGGCAGGAGTTGTGCGCTCTTTTGCAGCAGACATTTTGGGAGAGACTGGTGGTGTAGTTTTAGGCTGATGCTGACCAGCTGAGGATATCAATGTGGATGCAGAGCTGAAAATGGAAGAACCAAATCCAAACATGTTTCCGGTCACTGCAGGCTTTTGTGCCTCAGGCTGAGGTTTAGGACCACCAAACCCAAAGAATCCTCCTGATTCTGGTGCAGGCTGTGTAGCCTGGGGTGTGCCACTCTGCTTTTTTCCAAGATCACTTGTCCGGTCAGGTGTTTTCTGTAGACCCGATGTTCGCCGAATCTCCTGCGGTGTTTTTTGACCTGTGGGTGTCTTTGCTTGTTTATTACTCTCTGCATGTTCAGCCTCGAGTGGCTGTAAAGCTTGTGAAGGCAAATTATTCCTGGAGGGCTCTATTTGAGTAGGGACTTTGTGTGGCGAGGCCTGTGCTTTCTTGACCGTTGGTTCTGGTGGTTCTATTCCACCCGATGCCCTTTTCACCTGGCAGTTGAGACACAGCCACTCCTGTCCCTTAAAAATAAAACAACATAATATTAGTTAATTCATGAGCAGAATTTATATAATTGCATTATTTCAGATAGATTATTAAAGAGACATAATTGTCCGTTGGGAAATAGATTTTTCCCCCCAGATTTTATATGTTCAAAATATTTTGCCATAAAGTACCTGGAGGTCAAATCCCTATCTGCTAACTGACACTTCAACCTCTGTGAAATTTGGACAAGTGACAGTAATAACGGGATAACTATTCTAATAATAATTTAAATAAGTGAAACAAATACTTTGGAAAAGTGTTTTTGTTAGTATTTTTTTTTCCTATAGAATTCTAAATCGTATCCAGTTTTTCTTTGTGAATGCAAAAAATGTAATGTAGACATACAGGAGAATCTGAGAGGCTATTATAGATTTAGAGAACAATTTTGTTGTTGTTGTTGTTGTTTTGTGCAGTAATGTTGTGTAATGTCCAGGGCTCCCAGTCGTCCTTTTTGGCCGATGTGCGTCTGTGTCCAGTCATCGTTTGCCCAGGTCCCCAAGGTCCCCCTAGCCACGTCCGTTTGTGTTGATTGTCTGTTGTTTACAGCTGTGTGGGTGTAGGGATATATAGGATGGGGTTTTGTTTTATGTCTGTTATTGTTTTGCCATCTGGCGACTGTAACGTGTTTTTCTGTTTTGGGCTGAGTGAAGCCATGTGTTTTATTAAAACGAGCATGTTCTCGTTTTCATGCAACTCCACGACTTTGTGTTTTATTCAATTGCACCTGCTCTCGCCACCCTCGACATGTTACAACAACTTAAATTGTCCAAATTGTTTTATTATATGATCATGCCACAAATAGTTTCCATTGCATAAGTAAGACGGTATTTTAAAAAGGTGAATTTCAATGTTCATTCAATTGTTGGATCAACATGATACAGTACAATTACAGACCCACACACAACCCCTTTTTAAAGAGCACATAAGAAAAGATCCCCAATGTGAGCTACGTGTGTCGGCTGAGCAGCATTACTCTGCTTTTCTCCAGGCTGACTTGTCTGGCCTGGTGTTTTCTGAGGACCTGATGTGCGTCTACTTTCCTGTGGCATTTTCTCACAATATCAAGTAACCATGTCCTGACTTTGGCAAACTAGCCTTCTAACACTGTGCATTGAATTACAGAGTCATATGTCAAGGCCTTTGTGCATGTCATGTCCATTTGTGGCAAAACTAACTTGGTGTTCCCCCAAAGACAATCCTCTTGAAAGAGGTGTGACAGCCCTCCTTATAAAAATGTGTGAATGACCAAGCAGAAACTAAACCAGAGGTCGTCAACATAAGAGGGTGGGACGGCCATATTTCCATGCATAATTGTACTTAGCAACGGTCTATGTATATACATGCTAAACTATTAAGGGGTATTTTCTGACATATTTACATTTTTGGAAGAACATTTTTTGAAATAAATCATTTGACGGACCAATGTGCAATATCTGAGGTCCCCCTAGGGGTCACAGACCCCCTGTTGAAGATCTCTGAACTAAACAGTAAATATAACCTTTTAAACCATTGCAATGATTGACATACTGCCTTAGGTAGTATTTCTTCAATTATACAAAAACCTGTTTAAATACCGATGGCAAGGTCAAGGTGCATAAAAGGATGTTAAATTAAAAACTCCTTGATCATGTAATTGGATCCCTGAACACAAAACATCCTTCTCATCTAACTGTTCCACACCAAAAAGTTATTCTAATGCTGTGCATGCAAATGCAAGAAAACAAATTGAGTGATTAACTCATTAACATGTTATATGACATTTACAGCTGATGGAAAATATATCTTACCCCGGTAACATTTGGGATTGGGTTGAATCCACATTGGTTACACACAGTATTCTTGCACTCCGTGCATGTGTGGTAGTTGGGTGGATTTTTGGAACCAATTTTGAGGTCCACCTTACAAATTGGGCAAGTAGACTGGCCTCCTTTGGATGCACTTTGGGAGGCTGTAGCTGCTGTTGCAGGCTCGGAGGCTTTCTTCTCCTGGTCTGATTTTTGGGCACCATGTGGTTTGGTCTCCTTAGCAGCAGCCATTTTGGGAGATGCAGGAGGTGTGGCTTTGGGTTCATCCTGAACAGCTGATGTTAGCAACGTCGAAGCAGAGCTGAAGATAGAGGAGCCAAAACCAAACATCCTTCCAGTCGCAGACTCTGCAGGCTTTGCAGCTTCAGGTTGAGGTTTAGGGCCACCAAATCCAAAGAAGCCTCCTGACACCTGCTGTGTCGGCTGAGCAGCATTACTCTGCTTTTCTCCAGGCTGACTTGTCTGGCCTGGTGTTTTCTGAGGACCTGATGTGCGTCTACTCTCCTGTGGCGTTTTCTGTCCGGGAGTTTGTCCTGCTTGCTTCTGGCTGTCTAGTCCTTTACCAGGCTCAACCTTGATGGGGTGAGAGGCTTGAGTAGACAATTTACTCTCAGAGGATTTGGGTGATGAGGGCTCCTTTTTAGGGACCAAAGCAGGATTTTGTGTCTGTTTTTGAATAGTAGAAACCTTGTTTGGTGAAGGCTGGAGTTTGGTTGTGGGAGCTCCTGGGGGCTCAGAAGCTCCAAGAGCTCTCTGCATTTGGCAGGTTAGACAAAGCCACTCCTTCCCCTGTAACATAAATGAATACATTTAGATATACATGTGCATAATGTGTGTGTGTATATATATATATATATATATATATATATATGCATATGCATAATATGTTTATAAGCATGTTCTCATTTGAAACAGATGTCAATATCAAATGAGGCTATATTATAATATCAGAGTATCATTAATATTGAATAAGTCTGACAATACATACTGTACTGTGTGTAGATACTAAACATTTTTCAACAATCAATTTTATTTCCATAAAGAAAATGCAATATCTAATCAGTTCTTCTATTACCCATATATCTATACTTTCTATACTTTACAAATATTTGTCTTTATCCTTTGCAGTGGCACAATTTAAAGACAATTTAAAATGGTTAAACCAGACAGTCCCTAAAATCTATAGTACCTTGTTCATGTACTGTATGCAGAGCACAAACATATGACTCATGCTTTGAAACAGTTGAAACAGGAATAAAAAGCATGAATCTATTTGAAAAGGGCAGCAGATCACGCTGAAAG
>JAODTR010077444.1:0-15095 GCA_025399935.1 Amblyopsis rosae | reverse complement strand
ACTGACGAGACCACTCGGCCGTAGCCCATTCGCCGGCACGGCCAGACAACAGGGAGATGAGGTAAGCCACCTTTGCCCGGTACGATGGATAGGCGGCTGCTTGCATCTTCAGATGGAGGTCGCACTGCACAAGGAAGTATTTGCAGCCCTTGGGATCGCAGTCATATTTGGTTGGGTTAGCCAGCGGGACAATCGGTAGGGGCCGTAGCGGCTCTGGCCTGGGAGGCAAGGGAGCCACTGAAGGAGCCATAGCAGGAGCTGCAGCAGCAGATATGGCCGTAGTACAGGCCTGGCGTAGGTCGTCCATCTGTGCTCGATAAGCCGTCAATTGCTCTGCCAGGTCTTGCAAGGTGCGGGAAAGAGCAAAAGTGTTCCGTATGCTGGCTTAGGAGAGCGTCGTGGGCAGATAAGGCGAGGCCGACTTGAGCAGGGTCTGCGGGGTTCATGTTGGTCGGATCCTTCTGTTACACTATGCGCAGGTGAGTGTAAACCCCCAGAGGGACAGGCTTTAGACAATAGGATTTTATATCAATGCTTTTATTTCACAACAGGAAAATAGCAGGTAGGTAGACAGGCAGGGGATAGGCAGGCGGATAGGCAGGCAGGCAGGTACTTAGGCAGGCAGGCAGGCAGGCAGGCAGACAGGCAGGCAGGTACTTAGGCAGGCAGGCAAAGTCAGGAGAGTCTAGCATGTAGCTACTGGAACGATCCGACAGTGACTGACTGTTTGGCTGGGTGTTATATATGATGGGTGATTAGTGATTGGAGTCAGGTGTGTTTGGTGGTAGAGGGCAGTGGCACAAGTCTCCGCCTTGGCATGCCTATGTTAGCAGGAGTAGACACGCTCCCTAGCCACCACTAACCCCTCAGCAGTGCAGGATCCTCACGTCCTCACAATACCTGGACGTCCAGGTATCGTTCGTTCATTCGTTTTTTTGTCCGACACTGAGAAAACAGCTCCCTTTTCGTTTTTTATGAGTTGATTTTTGGTTTTCTCGTTCATGCAGGGAATTAAAAACAACATCTAATATTCCGATTTTCCCCTGTGGGTGGTGCTAAATCTGTAATGCCTGTCACTGGCAGGATATGCATTCATTGTTTTTTAAATTAAGAGTTTTTTTTTTTTTTTACTTTAGATTTGTTAGCCTAGAAACACTGTCATAATTTGTCACCTATATTTTTTGGCTTAACTGATTGAATTTGGTCCAATACATTTATTGAAATAGCCTAAAAAAGTAGGATTGTAGGCAGATGCCTTTCAAGACATTAAGTGACACATATGTCACTTTGAAAGCCACTGCATAAAGACAACGCTCACAAATTTGTATTCAGTTTATTTATTTGGTTTTCTCGTTCCTGCATGGAAATCAGAAAAACACTTGTTATTCCGGTTTCTTTCCTGCGGGTGGTGCTAAATCTGGAATGCCTCTCATTGGCCAAATACAAGGGATACCAATCATTATTTTTCTAATTAAGAGTTTTCCTGATATAATATGATACATTTTCACAATCTACTTTAGATGTGTTAGCCTAGTAGGCCTATACAAGCTGTCAGCTGTGGGGGTGGGTGTGGAGCTGGACTAAAGGCTGGGCTGGCGGCTGGACTGGAGGCTGGGCTTGAGGCTGGGCTGGAGGATGGGCGTGGTACCTAACTGGCACTGCGTACCATTGTCATATCAGCTCGATACTAGCCTACTTTTGCTCTATTCTATTTCTGAGCCATTAAAACACACTTAATGACAAATACGCTATGCCATTGCAATGCATGAATGAACAGCTGCTCATATAACTTTACTTTTAACTTGGCATAAAATATGCGGATTGTTTTAGAGCCTGTATGGGCAATTTCGAGAAAACATCGTGTAATGTTGCGAACGGTAGGCTAGGGCACGCACGTCGGCTGTGCTTACGATATATTAAGTAAATATGTCTTTAGCAGCATGCGTGCGTAACTGGAGCTTACTGTTTAGTGCCGTCATTTAGCACATTTCGTGCTTGGCAATAACACAGATATCCTACCATTGGTATACATGTAATTTATACTGTTATAATAATGTGCATCCGCATAGTCTAGTGGTAGCCTAACCTTTGTGCCATGTAATGAGACTGCTCTTGCTCTCGCTCTGTGGATATACTGTAGATTACTTCTTAAGCATGTAGTCAAACGTTCTCGGTATACGGCAGAAGCCTGCGTGGAACATAGGCTACTGAGCCAACAGCAGCAATACACTATTCAGTATTCAGCAGCGATGTGCGTAATGGGAGATAATGTATCCTATGGTGCAAGTATTGTTGGTTTGGTGGTTTACGCAATTATGTGCCCGAGCCACATTAGCAAGTTCTGACTGGGGAATCCCGAGGCCTACCCAGGCTAGTGTGGAGATATAATCTCTCCACCTAGTCCTGGGACTTTCTCGAGGCCTCCTTCCAGCTGGATGTGCCTGAACACCTCCCAAGGGAGGCGCGCAGGGCCACTTGACCAGATGCCCTTACCACCTCAACTGGCTCCTTTCGACACAAAAGAGCAGCGGCTCTACTCCGAGTTCCTTACGGATAGCCGAGCTTCTCACCCTATCTCTAAGGGAGACGCCAGCCACCCTCCTGAGAAAACCCATGTCAGCCGCTTGTACCAGTTATCTAGTTCTTTTGGTCATGACCATAGGTGAGGGTAGGAACAAAAATTGCCTTATAGATCGAGAGCTTTGCCTTTCGGCTCGGCTCTCTTTTCGTCACAACAGTGCGGTAACGTGATTGTAATACCGCTCCCCTGCTCCGATTCTCTATCCAATCTCCCGCTCCATAGTCCCTTCACTCGCTAACAAGACCCTGAGGAACTCCTTCACTTGGGGTAAGGACTCATTCCCTACCCGGAGTAGGCACTCCATCGGTGTCCTGCTGAGAACCATGGCCTCAAATTTAGCAAAGCTAATCCTCATCCCAGCGGCTTCACACTTGGCTGCGAACTGATCCAGTGAGTGCTGGAGGTCACGGACCGATGATGCAATCAGGATCATGTCATGGCAAAAAGCAGCAATGAGATACCCAGGTCACCGAATCGCAACCCCTCCCCACCACGACTACGACTCGATATCCTGTACATGAATTTCACAAACAGGATTGGTGACAAAGCGCAGCCCTGGCCAACCCCCACATGAAACAAGTCCGACTATTTTGCAGAGAATCCGTACACAGCTCTCACTTTGAACATACAAGGACTAGATTGCCCTTAAACGGGACCCCTTCACCCTATACTCCTGCAGCACCTCCCACAGTATCTCCCCGGGGATCCGGTCATACGGCTTCTCCAGATCCAGAAAACACATGTAGACCAGAAGGGCATACTCCCAGGCCCCCTCCAGGATGCTTGCGAAAGGAAAGAGCTGGTCCGTTGTTCCACGATCAGTACGGAATCCGCATTGTTGTTCTTCAATCTGAGGTTCGACAATCGGCCAAACCCTCCTTTCCAGCACCTTGGAGTAGACTTCACCAGGGAGGCTGAGTGTGATAACCCTATAATTGGCACACACTCTTTGGTCCCACTTTTTGAAGATGGGAACCACCTGCCAAGAGTCTGCCACTCTTTTGGCATTGTCCCCGACTTTCATATTGAAGGGGCGTGTTATCCAAGACATCCCCTCCACATTCAAAGCTTTATGCATTTCTGGACAGATCTCATCAATCCCCGGGGCTTTGCCACTGTGGAGTTGTTTGACTACCTCAGTGACTTCCCCCAGGGAAATTGATGATGATCCCCCATCAGCCTCCAGCTCTGTCTCTACAATAGAGAGCGTGTCAGTCGTATTCAGGAGTTTCTCAAAGTGTTCCTTTCACCGCCCAATTACCTCCTCAGTTGAGGTCAACAGCATCCCATCCTTACTGTACACAGCTTATATGGTTCTCCGCTTCCCCCTCTTGCGGTGGCGGACGATTTTCCAGAAACACCTTGGTGCCAACCAAAAGTCATTCTCCATGGCTTCACCGAAGTTCTCCCACACCCGATGCTTTGTTTCTGCTACAACAGATGCTGCAGCCCATCGGGCCTGTCGGTACCTTGCCTTTGGAGTCTTCCGGGACAGCATATCCTGAAAGGCCTCCTACTTTAGTCGACCGGCTTCCCTGATCATCTGTGTCCACCATAGGTATCTCCATCATTGCCCACGTGCGCGTTGAAGTATCCCAGCAGAACTATGTTGTCCCCTACTGGAGCCCCATACAGGACTCCATTCAGGGTCTCCAGGAAGGCCGAATAATTATTAGTCTACTGAACAGAAATATAAATGTACATTCACTTTTGTTTTTGCTACGATTTGTTTATGAGTTTAGATAAGGATTATGCACAAAAAAGGTTGGCTATTTAAAATGTGTTAAAAAATCTGTATGCTACTTCACCTTTGCAAATATAATACATCTACCTGACATACATTATTACATAGGATTAATAATTAGACCTACAAAACTTCAAATATTATTATGCATAATTGTAGTAGCAGGCCTATTAGGCTATTATAATTGTAGGGGGTTACCCAAGCCCATTTAATATATTTTGTCCAAACGAACGCAGACTTCAAAGGCTAAACTGACGTCAACTGCTTTAAGTGAGGTTTACAGGCGTTCAACGGGTCAACAATCATCTTATGTGCAGGAGGGGTAACGTTATTTCTTGCCGACATTTGTAAAAGCCTGTGGCTCGTCTGCGAGTCTTCCATAACCAGAGCAACGGTGACGTTGAGTGACAGAATGATTTCTCTGCTATGTACTATATAAGCACTGGGTCAGAAGAATATAGTGGTCAGACTCTGTACTTGTATCTTTGATCTACTATTAAAGCTGATTTGTTAAACTTGTACACATTGTTTCGTCCTACTACTACTGGTGTTAGGATAACCACCCAGATTCCAACACAAGCAAGCTCAAAATTCAGTTCAATGTGTCACAGATCAAAAGACTAGTAGTAATAGTTTGACAAAATCATTAAAGCACTACATACAGGGTCACATATGACACTATATAAATATACAGACATATTGTGATAGATAATATCAAATCTGTTTTTATTATTATGTTAAATGTTTGTTCATATATCATTGGCATTTAACAAGCAGTCTACTGTTATATAAATAAAATTAATACTGAAATCTACAACTGAATACTTTTCAGTTATATAATGACAATACACAACATGTAGCATCATTTTATAAATTATGACACAGGGAAAAAAATTATTCCAGCATTCTGTAATTGAACAATTTGCTTTACATAAAACTCTCCTTGGGAGAATAAATATATGTTTGAAAAAAATAATATTAATAAAACTTTAACAACCACCATAACACACAGTTTTCTACACAGCTCTGGGTAATTATTTCCACTGTCGCAAATACCGTTTTCACAGAATTCAGGAAACTTCTACAAAAACAAAGAAGTCTGAGTTAGACTTCATTTTACATAATTAAAAATAGTTTGTGTACAGTGAACAGGCCTGTCTTTACCTGTGTTCTAGATGAGGCAGTCAATGCTGCTTTTGTAGACTTGTGGAGGGTTCTGAATGTCTGAGCTGCTGAAGATCAAATCTATGTTAACTGAAGCCAAGAATATACTGACAGAGGAGTGATAGTGTTTTTGCAGGTGACCAGCCAGTTCACTTACCTGCTAAGATCAAATTGATTTCTCTTTGGTCTGAGTCGTTTCAGCAGCCAGGCAGCCATGGAAAGAGCAGAAAGCATAAGAGCGCCCCCTGCTGCTGCACCCAACGTTGTAGGGTTCAGTTGAGCTCTTTCGGGTGCTGTAAAAAATACAGTTCCATAACAAATAATATCATACACTCTTACGGATATACCAACCAGGCTTACTCTCATTTAAACATAAATGTCAAGACTCGTATGTCTTTCTTTACCTTTACAAACAGGTGTCTCACCGGTCCAGTTGCCATGGATATCACAGGTCATAATTTCTTGTCCATGTAAGAAGTGTCCTTTATCACATGTGAACAAGCAGTGAGACTCGTACATTAGCTCTGAGTGGGAACAGCTGATGGCACCGTTAACAGGTGCTTCCAGCAGAGGGCATGCCACTGCTGTAAGATAAACAGACGAGAGGATATAGAGCCTTATCGCTGATGAACTAGAGAAGGTCTCTTGAATGGTATTTATTCAGTAACACTTTATAATTATATTAAGTCAATCTGATACTTTTATTGCACTGAATAATTCATACATTTGCATGAATGCATGCATGTCCTGAGTATCTTACCATGATGTGATAATGTGATTGGATTCATTCATTATCAGTGCAAAAGGATAAATATATATACTGTATATACACACACACACAATTAAGTATGATTAATATATGAAGAGTGTCTTTTGTATTTTATGATATTCGTGGTGTACCTGTACAGGTGGGCAGGGTGGAAGTCCATTGTCCAGACTGTGTACATTTTATGCTGTGCACCCCCTGAAGCTCATAGCCATCATTACAACTGAGGTTACAGATGGTCCCTGGGACAGGAGGGTCTGAACATGTGATCTTGCCCCATGCAGGAGTCACAGGAGGGGGACAGTGTATCGCTACAATGGTATCAATACACAGATGTCTTTAGAAAGAGTTCAATCTAAATGCTACAAAGGTACTACTGTTCATCTAAAGTAGCTTGTGTTACAGTATCGTGTGCTACCTTTACAGGCAGGAATCTCTGCATTCCACTGTCCTTCCTCAGAACACTGAATAGAGGATGCCCCTTGTAGTTCAAAGTTGAAATCGCAGCTGAAATGGCAGCTGGTGTTCGGCAGTAGGTTGTGGCTGGGCTGACTGCACCGGGCGTGCATGTAAGTGCCTATCTTCAGCTCCTGGCAGGTGAAAGCTGAAAGAGAAAACGTGGAAGGTGTGAGTCGGTGCCTTATATATGTTTACCACACAACCTTGTGACAATGATGTTGTCAGTGAAACATATGTCTCACCTTCACAGTGAGGTATGTCTTTACTCCATTCAGCCATTGACGTGCATGTGACTGTGCCAGCTCCTAGGAGACGATAGCCACGGGCACAGCTGAAGTTGCAGCTGTGCCCGTAGCTGAATTTCATGTCTTGGTCATCGCTGCAGGCAGCTGTACCATGCTCGACCTCCGGCAGAGCGGGACACTGGACAGCTGCAATACACAAAACTTGTTTCAGCAGTCTGCCTGTTAATCAACGGCTATACAATGCTTTTTGTATTCTCCTATCCTTTATGAGCAACGTGTGACATCAACTGGCACAAATTTGAGCCAGTCAGATACAGCATGGTAGATGGTGCTATTGCACCATTTTGGTAGCTATTTAAATGTAAGTATTTAGTATGTATGTAGTTACGTTACAGTATTTCTCAGTCGCTTTGGTAAATTTTTCCATTCATTCTTAACAGTTGCAAACCAGCGTGTACAATTCTCAAAACAATTCGCACAATCAGCAAAACACAATGTATTTCCATCAAAAGCTCGTAACTTGCTCAAAATCCTTAGTCTGTCAATAGCACATTTTTAAATCAATGAACATGTAATTGCCATCAGAATGTCAAGTCCTTGTGTCATTGTTGACAAACACGTTGCTCAGTTTAGTCAAAATGCTTAGTCGTGTTGTCAATATAAAACTGCTTCTGTTGCTATTGTCTGATGTACACTATGGCAAACATTTTGATGACAATTACAATATTGAAAATGTTCTGTACTTTGGGTCTGTCAAAAAATTATAATGTCATTGATTCAGAAAGAAAACAAAACAATTTCATAGCACAAAATAAAGGTTTTTCTCGCTTTGCTTCATTTTTCGACTGAGTTTTACTGTAACACTAGCAAGCCAGCTTATTACAGTAATTTCTTGAAACTATTCATACAAACATAACACAATGTATTACAGTACTGTATCTGCAAAAGCATGTAAATAAACAAAGTCCTTAGTCTATCCCTCAAGAGAAAATGTCTACGTCGATGAACATGTCATTGCCATAAGAATGACAAGTCCTTGTGTTATTGTCTACCAACAAGCTAGTCAAAATGAATGCATGTTCTCAATATAACAGTGTACTTTCTAATGTGAATTTATAGGCTAACATTCTGATGACAATGATCTAAAGTAAAATGCACAAGGCTGATTATTATATATACATATATACATACATATATATATATATACATATATATATATATATATATATATATATATATATATATATGTATGTATGTATGTGTGTGTGTGTATATATGTGTATATATATATATGCAGCCTTACAATAAAGTATACAGTATACTGTATACATTTCAACAGCATAGTGTAGTGAAAGATTGACTGTACTGTAAAACATTTTACAGAATTCACATTTATGCTGTTTTTACTGTACGCATAATGTACTGTTTGTACTTTAATTTGGTGACATTGTCATTGTGAAAAAAGAAAAGAAAACACGGTAGAGTAATACGACTTTACAGCACTGCATAGTGTGACGGAGATCGTCCGTCCCCCTCGGGGAATCGAACCCCGATCTCCCACGCAGAGAGCGGACGCTCCTTCAAGGAAGGCCAAAAACCCATGGGCCCTGGCCTGCATTGCCAGAGCATCCTATGAGGTGTCGGAGAGTGAGGATTAACACCACACAGCTACCTGCTGGCCACCGTTACAATAGCACAAAGGAAAAAGAAAATACAACTACTGTAAAAATATGCCCCAGAATACAGCACTGTCTATGCTTGCCAGACATAATAGTCTAATACAAATAATAGCTCATTTAACCACTTTGCATGTATGGACTTAAACAATGAACTAATGCCTAGATGTTTTAGGGGTATGACTATTCAACAGATATTCAGTGTATTTCATTTTGATCTACATGCCATAAGCAATTGATGATGTAAGAAACAGCAGACAATTGTACATAACAATTTGCATGAATGTGCAAAAGCATCTGCAATTTGTTCCAAAACTATGAGAAATGTCCCTTGATGCGCACAAGTAACTTGATGAGGTGGAGGTTGAACACGTAGTTTTGAGAATGTCAATTCTGATCTGAGAAATGTACCAAAGTGAATAAATACTGTAATACTGTATTTGACTGAAAGTGTGTTTTAGGGATAGATAAATAAATTAGCTTGATTTGAATTGCCCAGGGACCCATTACCACTTCACATTGTAAATCAAGAAGGATAATACATATACATTTATAGTACATCCTTACCAACACAAAATGGCTGTGAGTCATTCCAATGTCCAGAGGCTCCACACTGGAGTGTTTCAGATTGAGAGCCCACCAACATATAACCCTCCTTGCAGGAGAAAACACAGCTGGACTGGTAGCTGAATGATCCTAGAGGTTTGGTGCACTCCATGAAGCCACTTTGTGGTCTAGGCAGGTTATTGCACTGAACCACTGTGAAAGGTATCACCATCAAACACACATACCTTCTTTATATAGTTTACACATTTAACAAAAACAAGTGCTTTGATATCATTTATATGTTTGCTGGCTCATGCCTCAACCTACATTCACATGTTGGAGGTTGCTCTGACCAGCTCCCAGAGGCTGTGCACCTCATGGGTCCTGCAAGGTTCGGCTGGTATCCTTCCTCACAGGTATACTGGCACAGTGAGTTGTAGGAAAAGTTGCCATGCTTGTGAGAGCAAGAAAAACTCGCTCTTGCAGGAGTCGTCAGCTCGTCTTCATCACACTTAACAACTGTCATGAAGAAAAGGATGAAACATCCCGATGTTATATAGGGTAGTTTGTTTTCTTTAGGACAGAATGTATGACAGTATACTGTCTATACAGCATAGTGCTGTATGTTTTCTTACCATGCTCACATCTCTCTCCAAAGAAACCTTCAAAGCATTCACACCTGTGGCTATTTATGGTCTCCACACATTCCCCGTGTTGGCATGAATTGGGGTTACAGGCAGCTGGGGTGGGGGGGGGGATAAAGAGTGCAATTACATTTATTGTTATTATATTCTTTGTTGAGCTAATGAGCTATAAAAACCACTAACATGATCTCATCTTTTATATTATGTTAGTTATTCTTCCTCACCTGTGTAGCACAGAGCTGTCTTCTTCAACTCACACCGCTCATCGTTCCACATGCCAGGGTCTTCGTTTCTCTTGATGTACATCTCCACACAGTCCTCACTATTCCTCACATTGGCTTCCTTTTTATTATTTCCTTTTGCATTGTTTGGTTCTCCTGGTGCCCAGTTGGCTGCTGCCAGTGTCAGAGACTTGTTGGTTCCTACCCAGGTCCAGATGTCATTGGTCTTGCGGATGCCTATCCAGTAGTATTTTCTCTTTTTGGGTAGCATGCTGTTGAGGTAGCTGATCTCCCCCTTGTTCTGAATAGCCACCATGTCCGTATAGTGCTGCTGGCACCAAGTGCGAGCTGTGCTCCAGCTCATGGTGTTGTTGGAGTAGAAATATGACCAGCTTTCCACACCCATCCATAAGTACACCACTGAGGAAAGAACACGAGAATCTTTATTACCTGGAACACTAACATAATGATTCAAGCACCAAAATAGAAAGTTTGACGACTTGCATACTTGAGTAAAAAAGCAGCATTCCTGAAGAAGATCCACAAGCTTTGGCTTGATTACATCTAAACCAGGACTCCTAAGGGATCAGAATTAAGACATGTTCACTCATCACACACAAGCACTTGCAGAATAAAATATAATCATATGCAAATTAAAATGTTAAAGCTTGCATGCTCACCTTGTGTGCGATAGTGGTAGATAGCGCTAGATGGATAATAAAAACGATATTTATAATCTGTCTTTCCTGACTCTGTCTCCTTCTCATTCTGTCTTCACTGCTGTGTGTATTTATATACACTGGACAACAGTGCTGCTGGGATTTTCCCGGAATCCATGACAATGTATTTCACAAAGGAAAACCCCACTCCCCAGCTTTACTTCCTATCCAAAACTTTCACTCCCTATCTCACTTTCTATCATTCCAAGGGAAAGCCCATAGAATTGCTGAAATACTGTTATAGAAATATAATTTTATAATAGAATTTCCAAATTGATAATTTCACTATAAAGTGTTTTATGTATTGTTTTAATATTAATTTAAGGGTAATATAACATTCAGATAACCCTTAAATCCGATTACTGTATTATCAAAAGTTTTTCATGTATTTCTTGTAAAACGTGGTGCTTTCTGTTGCTTTTAGTATGATTTACTGTACAGTATATTCTAAATGTGATTAAATGAGCACAGACTAATTACTCTGAACATATGCTTGTACTAATAAAACTAATACTAATAGAGAGAGAGAGAAAGCAAGTGAGTGAGTAAGGGCAGAGTAAGTACAGTAAGTAAAGCATATTCCCACTGCTTAGAACTAATCTCATGACTTTCTGGGGTCATTGTTTAAAGCAGAAACAAAACAGACATGTTGAAGTATGTTGGCTTCATTCATTTTATGAATAAATGCAAGTTTTTTTTTAATCTATGAAGGCATAGATCAAGTTTAAGTAAATTTAGTCTGTGACATGTTCTCAGCAACATAAATAATGAAGTGACATTGCAGTGATAGGTTACAATCAATTATTAGCTATTTTAATGAGTCCAGGGTACCAGCAAATATCAGATGTGGTAGCAGCGGCGCCTGCTTGCTTCCTGTGATTCCAGAAGTGATGGCTCACATCCTTTCTTATCAGGGTCATACTTCCAAAAACAATTCAGTGACACAAGCATACACAGTCCAGTCCAGTCCACACACACACACACACACACAAATAAACATAAAAAACAAGACACATTTTATAAAGAAAAACATTGATAATCAAATAGATAATAGGGTTAGGCCTAATTATCCTAATCTTTTTTGAATACAGAATACAAATGTATATTCCTGCAAAACCTAAACATCAAACGTTT
Organism: Amblyopsis rosae; assembly: GCA_025399935.1. NCBI lineage: Eukaryota > Metazoa > Chordata > Actinopteri > Percopsiformes > Amblyopsidae > Amblyopsis > Amblyopsis rosae. The sequence goes on along the minus strand of JAODTR010077444.1, from coordinate 3,196 downwards.
ATCAACAGTATATGAATATGCAGTCCAGTCTTATTTGAATATACTTTTTTTTAATTACAATTATTTTTGTAGAAGACATTCATAGACTACAGCATTGTTTGTGAGTATGAAGAGTTTCTGCTACATCTTGCTAGTATTATCGTCTAACATTCTGGTTTCTTATATTGTGCTTATTAATGGGTAGTGTTTCCGTAGTTCTGACTGTTGCTGAAAGCTCGTTCCACCACTGTTGTACCAAGATGGAGAAAAGGCGAGACTTCGCTGAGCAAGTCTTGAGGCCTCGTAACGGTGGCATTTCCATCCTGCCAGCCAAGGTGGTGAAAGGAAGTTCTATTTTTGGGCCTGGAACCGGACCATTGCTTGAAGATAGCTTTGGCCGTTCTATGTACCGTCTTGTATGCTAGCACAAGTGCCTTGAATTGGATGCGAGCTGCAATGGGGAGCCAGTGTAGTTCTCGTAAGAGGGGGGTTACATGGGAGAATTTTGGCTGGTTGAATACCAGGCACGTTGCAGCATTTTGAACCCGCTGTAAGGGTCTGGTAGAGCATGCGGGTAGTCCGGTTAGCAGCGAGTTGCAGTAGTCCGGGCGGGAGATCACTAGGACTTGGACCAAGGGTAGTTCGGTTTTGTCGAGGTTGAGTTTGAGGTGATGTGTAGACATCCAGGCGCTGATATCAGCGAGGCATTCAGATATATGGGTCTAGATCTGTGTGTCAGACGGAGGGAAGGAGAGGTAGAGTTGAGTTTCATCGGCATAGCAGTGATAGGAGAATCCATGAGCAGAAATTACAGGGCTGAGGGATCTTGTATACAGTGAGAAGAGTAAGTTCCCAGCACAGATCCTTGAAGGACTCCTGTGTTGAGTGGGCAGGGTTTGGGCAGACATCCATCCCAGAGGACTTGGTAGGAGTGATCTGACAGATAGGATTCAAACCAGGAGACAGCAGAGTCTGAAATTCCTAGCTCAGCTAGAGTTGAAAGGAGGATCTGGTGCTTTACAGTATCGAATGCAGCTGACAGGTCTAAAAGTTTGAGGACTGAAGAGAGGGAGGATGCTCTAGCATTGTGAAGGGCTTCAGTTACCATAAGAAGAGCAGTCTCGGAGTGAGCAGCTTTGAAGCCAGATTGGTGAGGGTCCAGGAGGTTATGGTCTGTGAGGTAGAGGGACAGTTGGTTGGAGACAGCACGGTGAGGTGAGGAATGGTAGGAGGTCATGTGAGATGTCTTGGAGAAGAGTTGTGGGGATAGGGTCCAGGGGACAGGTGGTAGCCCGGTTGGATACTATGAGGGTCTGGACTTCCTTCGTGGAAAGGGGGCAGAAAGCATTTAGGTTGCAGGCCGATGTTTTATAACAGGTAGTTGACAGAGAAGCAAAGGTGCTGCTAATGTCATTCACTTTCTTTGCGAAGAAGGTTACAAAGTCGTCAGGTGATAGTGATGATGGTGGCGGGGCGGTGTGAGGAGGGTAGAAAACACAGAAGTAGCAGAAGTGCTAGCAGCTAATTCTATACAGAATTTTTGAATATACTTACAAAATACTTCCTTCAGACACAGTTTCAACCAGCAGACAGTGGTTTAACATTTCCTTAGAACTAGTAGTTAAGGAACACAGTACCTAACCATCCTCTTCGCCAATATCAAACAGACTGATGCGCTCCTGCTGCGGCTTAAAATGCAAGCAGGCTCGAGGTGGTTCTCTTGATAAGGGTCATTAAAAAAAATGTAAGAAAATAAAAAAGAAGGGCACTATGACCAAAGGGGCAGGTGCTTGAGCACCAAAAGTCTCCCCCTCTGCACGTTCCTGGTACCCACCAGAGTATGTAAGCGGAGCTGAACTGTTAGACAAACCGCTCATCGAGCGAAGTCTACGCTACCCTCCTCCTTTTCAAGTCCTTCACATCACTCCTCTCAAAACCTTTGCTCAAAGGAAACAAAATTACCGCTCCATTAATTTTTGTATAGTCATAATTCAAAGGTGTGTAGGAGTAGTCAGGTGTTGAAGTTGAAAAATAATGGAGTTAGGAGAATGTTAGCTACAGCTATCCCTCAATAAGCTCAATACAATAAAATCATACATTTAAGGCCTAATAATTTTTTTACACATTGAAGTCAGTCAGACACAAGCAGCACACCATAGACATGCCCTATCATTGACTCAATATCGTGCCAAAATAGGTTCCATAGACTACGGTGTAGGTATTCTTATCTTAGCAATAAACTGCTTATATTTATATGTATATATATTAACATTATTGACTCCTTATTTTGCTCATCCCTTATAACAATGAGTCTGTATTTGGCGGGAGTATGCTCTCACTTATGTTGCACCTTGCAACTTTCTTTGATCAATTTGCATAGTCACCATGCCATCATATAGTTTGTGTGTTTTGTTTTTCATCTTTGAAAAGTACGAGGATCTATTTGCCTCAACACCGGTCAAAGTTCCACTGATATCCACGCATATCCAGCAGGAGACGCAAGTGTAATTTTTCCTGAATCCAGACATTATCATGTGCCAAAAAGACTAAATAAATAAATAATAATAAATAATAATAACTTTTGTAAAGGGCATCTTACACTGCAAATAGGCAAATACAAAAGGTATAAAACATTTGGCAAAGCACCGCTAGCAGATTTGGCTAGGGCAGGTTACTGCCGCTAGTTGCTGGAACTAGGGCAGGCAAAGCACCGCTAGCAGATTTGGCTAGGGCAGGTAAATGCCACTAGTAGCGGCAGGTAAATACCGCTAGCAGAGTTCATTAGCAGGGGCCAAGGTAGTTAGAGGGAGAAAACAAATCTGCCTCTAAGGAATGGTTTTTATTATTTTCATGGCTTTTACCTACTTTTCTGTTGTTTCTTATTTCTTTTTGTTTAATTTAGTTTGATCCCTTAATCCTTTATTTTTCAAATGTTTTTAAATGTAAAGCATGTTGAGTTGCACATTATGTATGAAAATGTATTATTATATACTATATTAATAAGCATTTGACTAAGGGAGGAATATACATTCTAGAAACAAGATACATTTAAACCAAAAAGATTTGGGAAATGTATACAAAATAGTTACAAAATAAACAAAATATTTATCATCCAGGGACCTTGACCTTGACAGACCAGGCCGGGCAGCAGAGGCTGGCTCTGGGGACGTGGAACGTCACCTCACTGTGGGGGAAGGAGCCAGAACTTGTGCAGGAG
>JAODTR010077412.1:0-15099 GCA_025399935.1 Amblyopsis rosae | reverse complement strand
TATATATATATATATATATATATATATATATATATATATTATGATCTCAATTTGTCTTCACTTTGTCTTAATAAAATAAAAATAAGAAATATGTGCAAATCATTGACAAATCATTGGTTTCCTACGACACGATATGAGGCACCGTCTCGTAAATGGTCACTGAGGTCAGACGCCCCCTAATATTGATCAAAAATAAAACTCTGTAGAACATCTAGATATAATACTATGGAGAAATTAATATTCTGAGAAGAACCAAGCCTCCTCCACTCCAGTTTGGTGTACTCATGCCTTCTCTCCATCTTCACTGTTCTCTGTGGGAAGATAAGATTACAACCATAGAAATTAGCCATAGAAGATTCCTTCTATGGGTTTTTTTCCCCAGTCACCCGGGAAATGCTACTACAAGCATTTTAACTGAAAACGCTGATCCACACAATTGTTAATGCACCTGGAACCCCCCACATGTTCTCATGTTGGCTGAATAGACTGGGTTATGAGAGCTACGATCAAATAAATCTAGAGGTATATACTCTAAAGCAGGGCTATTCAACTCCGGTCCTGGAGGGCCGCACCCTGCATGTTTTAGATCTCTCGCTGCTCCAACACACCTGATTCAAATGAACGGGTCGTTATCAGGCTTCTAGCAGCCTTAATCGGGTGTGTGGGAGCAGGGAGCAGGACCGGAGTTGAATAGCCCTGGAGCCCAGGAGCAGAAAAGTGCCTTACATCGCACAAAGCACAATGAAAGAAGGATTATCGTTGTGAACAAATAACAGAAAGCTGTGTTGATACACACCTGCTGATGAGTTCATGTGGGTGTCGGACACGTGTGTGATGGAGAATCGGGATACACTGAAACGGTTACATGTGGCTGGAGGATTGGGCGGCTCCGGAGCCTTGGCTGAGGGTGTGGAGCAGAGCTGGGACTCGGGGATGGTGGTTGGCGAGGATGGGCCGCACATAAACGGGAGGTCATCTCGCCATTCATACCCACCTCCTGCACACACAAACATGTGCACACGGCTGTACTTTATAAACGCAATCTAGCAACTCGGGCCAACCATTGCTCACTTACAGGTTATAGCATACCGTACCCTCTTCTAATCTGTTCTGCATGCATCCAGTATCACAACATGGTCCATGGGCTTGACATTCTGTTTCAGGCTCAGGTGGAGGCTGGTGGTTAGCCGCTAGCGGTTGACCGCTAGCCTCTTCTCCTGTGGAGAATGTGTAGTCGGCCAGCTCCCCGGTCGGACTCTCCTGAAGGTTGTAAACACAAATGTCTCTAATAGTTTAAACTTTTTTTTTTTTTTTACACAATTTCTTTAAGATACATAACTTCAAAGGCAAAACAAAGAAACTGCTTTCTTAAAGGTACACTGATTCATTTGTCATATTGAAACAGTATGACAAAAATCAATGCCTGAGTGGCACTCATCTCTACACCTCAGTGATAATAGTTTACACCACTATCTACCCTCTACAGCTACATACTGTACACTTTCATGGATACTGTAGTGGTGTTGTCCACTGGGCAGACATATGTGCTTCTGGCCTATAGCAATCAAGAAATGCATCTTGAACTCATTAGTCCACATGTCGACGTTCGGGATCAAGTATTTTGTGCGATAGCCATGCAAATTATCCTTATGATGCATACAACCACCGGGATCAGTTTTGACCCAGCGACTTCTTGATCACCTGTCGCCCCGCTCTACCCACTGGACCACTGCTGCCCAAAATAGCCCATTGTCGGTTGTAGAAAATAATAATGGTTGATTAAATACGAGAACCAAATGGAATTATGTTTAGGTATCCTTAGGGTCAATATGTGAGTGAGTTTATTTTGAATTAAGGAAGCTATGAAGTCATGGGTTCAATATCAGGTAAAGCGCTAAACGTGAGTAAACACAGGTGTACTCATTCACTCACATATACTGACCTGGTCGAAAAGGAACACGGTGACATCATCAAAGAAGGACACCGCTTTTTTCTTCCTCTCCAGCTTGTCGCAGAAGGACTGCGTGAGCAGCGCGGGCATCTTCAGCAGGCTGCGGAGGCGGCTCGACCCGCTGCTGTCGCTCACCACCACCACCGGCACCAGGTCCTCCTCGCTCTCTTCCTCCTGGAGGTTGTAGCTCCTCAGCTCCTCGTCCTCCGACTCGCTGTCTTCAGAGTCGTCGTCGTCGTCGTCTTCCTCCTCCTCCTCCTCCTCCGCCTCCTCCAGCGGAGCCCTCACGTCCTCCCCGCAAAGCTCCAGAAAGGACGAGGACGAGGAGAGGTCTCCCCCGCTGGGACCTCCGCTGGACTCCTGGCAAGCGCTGTGTTGCGAGTCGCACTCCTCGGCGTCTATGTCCTCGAAATCCTCCGGGCACATTTGCACGACCTCCCTCACGTCTGCGGCCTCCTCGGCTACCTGGCTGAAGTCAGGGATCTCCTCCTCTTCCGTGGACCCTTCTGTGGACCCCTTCTCTTCGGAGCCCTCCTCCGTGCCGCCGTCGGTAGCGGTGGAGTCGGAGCCCAGTGATTGGACAGGGGAGTAACGATCTGCACCTCTGCTTCCTGGTTGGTGGCTGGCTGAAGGCTCCTGTATGGAAGAGGACGGCTCGGAGACAATGGAGGAGCTGCACTCTGACGACGGCTCCTCCTCCGAGTGTTGCGTCTCCAGCCCTAGGTTGTCTTCCGCAGGGCCGGGCTCCTTGGTCAGGCAACCCCCCAGCTCAGGAGGAAACGGCGACAGCACGGAGAATCCAGGGTTGGGGCAAATGTATTGTGAGCCAGCCTTAGGCTGTGACCGGGCCACCACAGCGTCGCCCGTTAGTTGTTCCCTAGTGTCAACCTGGGGCTTGATAAGATCAGAATTTTCAGCGGTGCTAGGCGTCCCAGAGTGGCATTTGTGGTCTCCTGGGCCAGCAAAGAAGTTGCTGCCTTCTTCCCGAGAGCGCTTCTCGTTCTCAGCGTCATAGTCGGAGAAGTAAGCAGAGTCCCTGTATGGGTTCTTTCCTGTTAGACTCTTAAGTTGATGCTCTGTGCTGTAGGATGATGGGCAGACCCCATGATTACGACTCATTTGCATAACCAGTTGAGACTCCCCAAGAATGTCTGGACTCCCTTCGCCCAATCTGGCGTCTCCAAGCTCTTTAAAGAAGAACTCGGGAGATTCGTGGTTCTCTGTGTCATAGCCGCTGTCCAGGGATTTGGGCAGGATCGGGGTATTGAAGGCATCAGGGCTGAAGGCCTCATCACAGGGACTGGCTATGGAAGATGACTGGTCAAGCGTGTCTACAGAATCTGGGGTTCCCGCTGCATTCTTTAAGGGGCTTGACTCTTCCTCCCCTATATCAGCGTAGTCCAGGTTGAAGTCTGCAAAGATCCCTGTGGCAATGTCTATGATGTCATAATCGTCATCTCCACTGCCATCGACAAACTCGACCAGGCTAATGCTAGCCTCTCTGACTGACACCCCGCTGTCTAAGACTCTGCTAGACTCTGACACCTCTGGGCGCCTCACCTTCTTATTCCCCTTGCCAACTGTAAGCCCTGCTGAAACGTGCATATCTCTCCTAAGTGAGGGTGCGTCCCACATGGTGGTTCCTTCGCCCGTTTGGCCTGTGTGCAGCTCAATGTAAGGGGATGAGGGTTTTATATAGTTCGTTTCAGGTATTATCTGAGGCTCAGACGATAATCTCCCTCTGTTGGGTAATAATGACTTTGTACATATATTCTCTGCTGAGCTATCTTCCGTGTCCCTGGCATTTGCGTTAGAGCTGTGGAAAAAACTGTGATTTGCATCTGATTTTCTACCCACCTCAGAGTCTCTGTCCCCTCTCTCTTTGGGACACAACTGAATGTATGTCCCTAACTCAATGGGTTTGCTAACAGGGATGGAGCTGCTATCCTGGCCGGTGTTCTCAAAAGGCATAGTGTTGTAGACGTCGCTGCTGGCCTTTGTTGCTTTTGAGGAGGTATATTGAAGGTCCAGATAGCTGTCCGGCCCACTGCCTGCTTGCCTGCTGTCAATGCACAGGCTGTTATTATTAGAAGAGCGGTTGGACATCCAGTTAGTAGCTTCTCCTGCAGAGAAAAGCTCCCCATTGTCCTCTGCCTCTCTATCTCTTCTCCGGCTCAGCAACACGCCATCCCCCGTTTCCACATCAACACTGATGTGGTTTACAACCGGCAAGGTCTTTCTGAGGGGACCCATCATATCATAGTAGCGGTCGCTAACCGCGCTGTCTGTTGTGCTAGCTTCAAGGTAAGGGTCACAGAATCCTAAGCTCGGGCTACTGATTGCCTGTGACGCGCCACGTGGCTTATCGAGCCTTCCCATTGGACCAAGAAGGCTCTGCTGAGGCGTGTCCTCGTCAGACGGACAAGACAGCCGGCCTGTAGTGCTTCTAGGAAGCTGTTCACAGTAGACACTGTCTTTCTCACAGGAAGACAGGCTGGTGTGGCCGTAAACAGGTGAAGGGCTGCTGTTGGACGGCTTCCTTAGCAGCGGCTCCATGGTTAGGGAGACAGTGGGGCTGGTATCTGAGTCTGCGGCTGACCAGTAGGCACCGGACGGGGCCGGGGATGACCCGGTCTGCCCCTCTCGAGGCACCGCGCTCCTGCTGGCCTCCAGCGCGGGGCTGTAGTCAACCACGCGGTGATCCAGGTGGATGTCGCTCTCCATCGGCTCCTCAATGCGAATGTAGTACTCGCTGTCGATGGACGGGCTGTGCGCGTTCAGCACTGGCACCACCGCCGGGTGCTCAGGCTGGTAGTAGGGCGGGGAGCTGCTCTCGGCCTGGCAGCCACCCCCGTTGACTGGGTAGTAGATGTCCTGGTAGTGGGGGTTTCCCTGGCCCAGCGGGCCGCTGGTGTAGGAGGAGCAGTACGGCTGCTCGGCTCGGGCCTGCTCCCACTTGTACTCGAAATTGAGGCCATGGCTGGTCTCCGTCACGGTCAGCAGGTCGTCCCCAGTGTCCGAGTGGAAGCTGTCGGAGAAGCGCTCCAGGAGAGGGAAGGAGGAGGCGTGAGCGTCGGTGGCGCCCGCAGCGTTGGCCGCCGGTATTGGGGAAGGGTCAAGGGCCAGGGCGGTGGCTGAGATTGTGTGGGAGGTGCTGCACAGCAGGTTGGGCCTCAGGGTGTTCCAGCGCTGCTCAAAGTCCTCCTCGGCTTCACTGGAGCCTTTGGCACACAAGTATGTCACCAGGAGGTGGACCTCCTCCGTGCTGGGTCTCAGTTCTGGCTGTAGCCAGCAGAACTGCATAACCTCGTACCTGCATGGAGGGATGGAGATATGTAGGACACAATAATTGCAATGGTGAATGCATATGAAGAGACATAACACCAAACCTGTTTTTAATATAAGAACTGTATATAGATACTAGTAACTAGGGAATTCACCTTAGACCAGCAGTAAGGAAATGTACAGTAGGTAGATTAACATGTACGGGTAGGCCTACTTACATAAATACTAAAGATCAAGTTTAGAACCCGGTTTATTCGCAAATATGAATTCAAATAAGGGCTTATGCGAATTCTTTCATGGACATTTTCCATGGACAATTTTTATGAATGATTGTAAAGTGGAACTTAAAAAGTTTATTAGCTTAGCATTTAGCTTACAGTATCTGACTTTACCTTTATATGAGACAGGCACTGTGTAAAATAATTAATTGGCAAGTTGAATGATCTTGCTGTGTGTGTGGCTCATTTATGTCCATGGTAAATACATATTAGCAAGGAACAATACATCCCAGATCAAGATGAATGGGGTGTATTATATTTTAGAGAGGAATCATAAATAATTGGACGATATAAATAATTGTGTTCCTTGTCCACTATAGGTCCAGTAGCACAAACATATATTTATTATGAAAGTTGCTAGCATTTGGTTACAGATAGCACTTGGTGTGTGTGTGTGTGTGTTTCTCAGTGTCTCACCAGCGTTCGGCTAGGGGTACTATGAGCTGTGGTTTGGGCAGTTTAAGCTGCTGTTCCTTCACAGCATAAGTCAGCACCTGTCTGTCAGTGTAGTGTCTGTAGGGCTGGCTCCCCAGCTCAAACAGTTCCCACATAGTCACACCCTGTGACCTTGGAATAGAAACAGAAAGCATTAGGCATGTGTCTATGCTTGTATTCATGTCATATTATAAGCTGCTTGTCCTTGGTCAAAACTACTAACTGAATACTGTATTAGTGAGCTGTGTAACATGTTTCGGTTTACTGGGACCGCACCACACGTTGCTGGTCTTGGTTTGATCCACGACCAGCAGGTTTCCATGAACCTCATCGATGAGCTCTGGAGCAATCCAACGCAGGGGCACCCAAATATGATCTGCTGTCACAAAGTAATCATCCTGCCGCACATAGACCAAGAGGCAGCTATTTAGTCATAGTACAAACTGGTAGACAGTGACTCTTAAAAAGGTACAACTTACAATTGTGGCCCCAGAATCCCAACTTTCTTCAGTTAATTGTATTTATTTAGCCCTTATTCACATTATAGTATCAAAGGGATGCACAGGGGCCACATTCATATAGATACAAATAAACAAACAAACAAACCCATTCATATATTACTCCCACTAAGCAAGGAAACCCTAGAAAGCATAATAAAAAGTGGAATAGAACACAGAACGAGGAATCCAACCCTTTCTTTGGGTAGTTTCAACAGACAACAAATGTATTTGTAGCACATGGAAGTGATGAGTGAATTTTTAAAGCTAATATTTAACTTTGCAGTTTAACATTGCGATCCCTTTGAACCCAAACAAATGTATGGAGAACTCGTTCCTGATCTGCAAATAATCATAATATAGTGAGGTTGCCGGTCAAAAATGATGATGGTGTTACCTTGAATCGGCTGTGGGCAAGTCCATAGTCTCCAATCTTGACCGTCATCTCTGAAGTTAGCAGGCAGTTACGTAAGGCCATGTCACTGTCAAGACAGACAAAGAGCCTCACCACTGACCTTGACATGAAATCATTCATCATGAACACATTCAAGTCCCTGTGTTCAAAGTTTCTTGTACAATAAAGTGAAAAATACACTACAGTACACACTATAGTACCAGAACACTGTAGCCTACTATTTTTATACAGTGTATATTTTTCTGTGTTTTGTCTCACCTCATAAAGGACACATCAATAATATAACCACAGGATGGTTTCCACAAGGCAGAGCAAAGGGTCCACAAGGCAGATAAAAGGTTCGCCCCCAGCAACAAAATCACTGATGCTGGAGTTTGTGAGAACTACTCAGTCAGCACCAGGATGTTGTTGCAGGAAGACACCAGCAGAGGGAGACACAGACCATGTAGTAGATAGATGTTCGGTCACACACGGTATGCAGATTAGTTGGCAAGCGTAGACTGACAGACTGACATAGGCTAAACTACCTGTGAATGAAGTTGTATTTGTGAAGGTGCAGCAGTCCAGACGCTATATCACACGCCATCCGCTGAAGAACCAACGGGTCAGGGGTCTCACCATTAGCCGCCCGGCAGCTACGGAGGTAGCTCTTCACATCGCCCTGAGCGACACACAAACCAAGAGAAATTTTAACTGGTAATTTGCTAGAGGTAGTTCACAAGCTGTATGAACAGAAGTTTACAGCATTTATAAGAGCATGGTACATCTCTCACCCACCAGAGGGCAGCACTCCATGACCAGCAGATAAGGAGTGACCTCAGAGCATTGTGCCAGGCATTGCAAGAGGGCAGGGTGTTGGAGAGTTCTGAAAGATAGAATAGTATTAGATAGATAGATAGATAGATAGATAGATAGATAGATAGAAACTGTATATATATATATATATATATATATATATTTACCAATATATCTATATAATTATATAATATATCTATATATCAATATAATACAACTGTAGATACAGTTGAACAGTAGTAGTACAAACATGCTCATGGATTAATTACCAAAGGATTCATGAATACCAACCAGCTATTTTAGTATAAACAACAATAATCATAATGTCACGTGTACAAGTAGTACCATTGTCTAACATCTTAGTGACTTGATGTAAGATTTAACACAGCCAATAAATAAATATTTGGTCATTCTTATTTTTTCTGGCATTTCTGGTAGTAGCATTCATTCATTCATTCATTCATTCATTCATTAATCCAGTCATATATGATGTTTTAAACGGCCCTATCCCCTGCTTGAAAGCACTGCAGTGAGTCTAGCTATTAACAGTGTGCTATTAGCTTGCAGCAGTGTTCTGACCTGTATGGCTGGACCTCCTCCAGAAACTGCATCTGGTCCTGGACGCTAGCACTGGCCTTTAGCTCCTTGACGACCACCTGTATGGCGCTGAGGCCCGCGTTCACCTCTCCCAGCAGAACCTGAGAGGAGGCAGACAGGGCAGATGTACACAGTGGACATCCAGGTGCATGCACGACTGAGCTCCAACAAAGCAGGACACTGGGTTGAGACATGGGAACTAACCAAGGAGATATACGCTGTGTTCTCTGAGCATGCAAATGAAAAGGAATTCACTGTGACTGTGGACTTATTCATTCTCCCATGTCTCCCCATGCACACACTGATGTGCTACGTTAGCCTGGCGAACAGCTCATCATTAGCCTCACACGAGAGGACAAGCAACATAAACAAACGAGGAATAAACTATTAACTGTATTGTTTAAAGTGAAAGATGATGTGCAGTTGAAACAGACGGCATGTGATATAATGCAGCTGTTCTGTGCTTTTCCATGATCTTTAATATACTGTAGGAGGACACAGATGATTACTTACTTTACCGAACCAGCCGTGGCCAATCTCCTTGAGATAGAGTAGACTATGGCGGCCAAGTTCTGATGATTTCAGCAGTTGGACTGGAAATAAATAAAAAGTACCTGTTATCTTGTATTGAATAAGCAATAGGCAGTGAGACATGAGCAACCGATAAGAAGATATAAAAAGAACAATAAACATTTTCCAAGCAGATTCAAAACACAAAGTGAATATGGTCATTTCCTTTGTCGCCGGAAATTCATATAAACTGAAGTAAGGATCACCTAGAGCAAAGAAAACAAAGTAAAATGTCCATAATATTACACTATACCTCCATGGATCCTCATTCTTTGGGAAAGCAGACGCTAAAGATGAAGTGTAGAATGATGATAATAACAATGATGATGATGATGATGATGATGATGAAGGTGGTAACAGAGCCACTCTGAGAGCCGACACATCGACTGAGTCCCAGGGAGAAGGTGCTGGCTCAGAGTGTGAGAACCGAGAGTCCATGATCCCAGCCCTAACCCCAGTCACCTCGGCCTCCCCGCGCGTAATGAAAAAGCACGCGTGTGTGTGTGTGTGTGTGTGTGTGAGAGAGAGAGAAAGCCTCGGCATGACTTAACCCTCGGAGCCCTCGCACAGCTGTAAAAGCTCTCCACACCGCCTCTCTCCCTCCAGAGCCGGTCCATGCTCCAACTGGGAAACATGCACAACACACACAAACACACTAGAGTCTACAGCCCTCCAGCTGTTGCGCGCGCATGGCAAGCGCTGGCTCCCACGGACTATCTAGCCAGAACACGGCGAGATGGAGCTCTCCAATGCTGGAGGCTTCTGCTTGCAACTCCCGCCCTGACATGTCCGTCCGTGAGTCGCTAGCATCCCGTCTGCCGCGCCCGGCCGCTGCCTCGGGGCTTCAAGACACCCGGCGGGCGGTGACAAGACCCCCCCCCCCCTCCTCCCCAATACCACGCCCTGTAGCCCCGGGACGGCATTCTTCAGGCACAAGTAGCGCTCTGTCAGGGGCCAAGACAAAGACCTCTGTCATACGCAACACGCCGAGCTCATCCGATGTCATGACAACCCCCCCGTTCACCCCTAATCCTTCTCAGGCCCCGGTGCATGCCACCACCCTGGCCCCCCCGCCTGCCACAAGCCCCTCTCTGTGCTCTGGTTGTAATGACAGGCCTCCGCTGCTGCGTTCCACGGACACTTCAGCCTGGCCTTGTGCTTGCCCACTCGCCCAGCCTGGCTGAGACGGAGCCTTTGTCCGGGCGGGCGCGCATGCACGCACACACGCAGCGCGCTCGCACACACACACGCAGCGCGCTCGCACGCGCATCCACGCGTGCATACACACGCACGCACACTCACGCGCATGCAAACGCACGTGCATAAACACATGCATAGCCACACTAACACACGCAACACACACACACAGATGCGCGCGCACGCACATACGCACACACACGCATACACACAAGCATAGACACACTCACACACCAAACATGCACACACATACGCGGACACAGGGCTTAAACCGGTACACAGTGTACAAAACACACATTTATAGACACATTTATAAATAGACATACACATTGTCACTAAAATAGTGTTACCCAGTGTGCCAAATACACATTTCTAGACAGACAACAAAAGCCACGCACACACACACACACACACACACACACACACACACACACACACACACACACACACACACACAGCCACGTGTGACACTCAAACAAACAGATGCCCATTCTCCAAGCCAGTGGAATGCTGCACGGAGGCTGTCACGGTGTAATAATCCCACAGTGCTCCAGCCACGCCTTCTATGTGTCGGTCTCCATCACCAACTACACCTTGCCATGAGAGAGCCATTCTTCTGGCTGTGGAATACGTGAGAGAGCATTCTGCTCCTACTCGTGGCATTCCCCCACGGCTAACAAGGCCATCGTCGCAGTGGTGGGTCTTTGGAATTATGCGTACTGTACACAAAGACACTCAAACACACACAAATACCGTATAGAACTACTGTAGTTGGCAATAAATTGTCATGACCTATTAATCAAAGGTTATTGTGATATGACCGTCGCATAAAAGTGGAACCTGATGTGTGTGTGTGTGTGTGTGTGCGTGTGCGTGTGCGTGCATGCGTGTGTACTGTGCACGTGTCCATGCTATACTGTACTGCACAGACCCATTGATCCGCCTGTTTCTTTGGTGTATGCTCGTACATGCATGTGTCACTGTGGGCTTATGTATGCAGAACCTTACATTATTAATATGGATGACTCAACACAATGGCAGCCATTGGCGCTATCTTCTTGTCATTAGGTCTAATATGGCACTGTGGCCTGCACGGCTGATTGACGTCATAATGGACCTTTCTAGCCTCTTGACTTGCTATGGTCCACGTAACGCAAAAGGCTATTCACTGTGCTATGTACATTTACCATTGAGTAACAGTGTGCTTGTTCCCATATGAAAGAAATCTATTCAAAGATAAAATGCGATAAAACTATTCAATTTATGTTTTACATAATGTGTACAATATTATGGCTTCCTTTCAGAATTTGTTTAAACAACAGTATGCTAGGCTTTATGTTTTATTCTAGTTTACAGTAGCACATCCCGTCATTCATGCATTTTCTATATAGGACATATCTAATACAAAATGAGCATAATATAATAACAAGTATACATGATCAGATATAATAATGTAATATAAGATCCAGTATACATATGTATTTATATATTTTCAATATATTTTACATTCATATAGGACTTCCCCCTCTTTGCCCCATCCCTCTCTCCCACTATCACCCTTCTTTATTCACTCTCTTCACTCCTCGCCTTGCAACACCTGGGCCAATCAGATGGCGGAAGCTATGGTGGACAGGAGGGAGCACGTCGATTGGCTGTGGGTCTGCAGTTGCCTTGTCCAATGGTGGCATTGCTCACATTCTGGGATGCTGAGCCCCAGCTCCCTTCTCCCCTCCAGCTGAGCACGGAATGGCACAGCAGTCATTGAGCCAGGGAGGAAAGGCATTGTGAGCACACACACGGGATCTGACTCATTCTGAGATGCGTGCACACACACACACACACACACACTCTGAAAGGCTGAGTTTTAAAAAGAAACAAGCCTCTTGGAGAAGGAAATACTGTCACCGTTTTGTGAAAGAGAGCAGAAAGCCAATATGGGCGTTAAACACACTGGTATATTTGGTGAGGTGCAGATATGGGAAAGAAACATAGGAAACAACATAGTATGTTTTCTATTTATTTTGTTCCTTTATGAAACATGTACGACTACAGTAAATGTAACAACGGATTATGTCAATTTGATAAAGCATGTCAGATATCAAACATTTACCAATGAACAGAAATATCCCAATATACAGTTTAAGCCTACTTCTTTCTTACGCTTTAGCATGAAGCACTGCAGTATGGTCAGTTTCCAAAATATGTACAATTGACAAATCTGTTGAAAAACAGCGTAAACACTGTATAAAAAGAGAAGCAATGTAAGACAGATCAGACAGCCAGCCTCTCCCAACTCTACATGAAAAATGAGCTCCGTTCATGTCTCCTAATCGATACATCTCAGGGAGATGGGACCTTGTGGGTTCCTCCAGGGCAAAAACAACCTTTTAATAGCCCAAGTTAATGTAATTCATTGTTCAAGCAGATTAGCGCTGCGTGAAAAACCACAGGGAATGAATGCTGACAAAAGTGACAAAAAATAATGCCTTAACTAAAGAGAAGAGAAGAGGAGAAAAAAAAGAAATTAAATAAAAGAAAAGAAAATCTCAAAATGAAATAACAGAAAGTCTCAAAGTAGTATGTATAATACACAAGTGAAACGCCATGACAGTTGACGGTGGGGTGTACAGTATGTTCTTACTGGATCTGCCCGGCTGTTTGGAGATGGGCAGGGACATCTCGGTGAGCGGCAAGATGTAGACCTCCGGGCCATTCTGGGAAGAGGGCGAGGCCACAGTAGAGAGCTCTGCATGGTACTCTGCACCCTCTGTGTTTTCAAACTCCTGGCGCGAGGAGCACACACAGACACTGGGGTTAGTCATCTTGTCACAATGGTTCAACTGTGCAGGGACTAGCCACATACACAATCATGTATGCGTGTGTTGTGTGGTGTATCACTAAAGTGACCAGACATTTTACATTTTAATTGTGCATTGTATGCATCATAAACATAAACGTTGCATTAAATTATGTTAAATATATTAAAATTAAAGCCCTTATGAGATACAGTATTTGTCTGTCACACCTTTTGTTGAAACTATAGAACTACTAAACAGAGAGAACATTCAGAGTGCACTGGGTGATGAAAGTCCATATAAAGCACGGTTTGTGCCCCAAATTCACATATATCAAATTTTTCATGTTTTTGAGCGAGCGAGCACACACATACACACACATACACCCACACACCTGCACACACACACACACACGCACACACACAAACACACACACACACACACACTCGCCATTAGCAACAGGACAAAAACAGGAGAGACATCAATCAGTTTGGCCCTTTTATTTTAGACTTTATCATACATACTACCCAGCCTGTTTATGTGACATATTAGAACAGATGTAGAAAGGACCAGGATATTTATGATGCAACCACAAAACTATGCTTTTATCTCCACATGACTGATTCAGTAGTTCACAGTTCATTTTTTTCTCCCTGTAGCCTGTAGCCTATTCAATCTGGATATCGGATAGAAACAGCATTCAGTTCACTTGAAAACAATGTATCTAATGTAGAGCTGAACCACACTTGGGAACCATTTTGAATATTTGTGTGTAATAAACTAGGCAAGCCTATAGGCCAATACATTGTTTAGTAGCATGAAAGGTGCCTCCGTGAAACTCCACAAAAGTTGGGATCCAACACTATTGGTGCATTACCGCCACCTACTGTCTACATGGTGCATTACCACCACCTACTCTAGAATGAAGCGTAAGCGCTCTTTACAAGAGCGCTTCAGTCAGTAGGTTGGTCAGTCAGCCTACAAACAGCCAGCTCATTTACTTACATTTCCCAACAGATTCCTCAGTGTGAGTAATGTCCAACTTGGTCATTGAGTTATGTGGTTGGTCATTGTGCATGTCAATCAAAATACCTCTCCTGTCAAGTAGGCAAACATTGACACAGTTAACCAGCGCTGTGTCCCAGACATTTGCTTATATTGGCTGGTCCCAGCAATAACACATTTTATTCAGAATATATCTAAACATTCCAAAGTAGGAACTTATATTACAAATGTGTTCTCCAATCAGCACTCCAAATCATTTTTTTTTTTATGAATTGTTGTCTTCAGCACCATATATATTAATTCATCAAGTAAATAGACAGAAAGCAGCTCTGGCTCCGTCACACCATTACACTGACTGGGCTTGTATGGATGTACTGTACCCTGTGGCTTGTAAAGCGCCAGTGCTGCATTCTAGTTAATACACAATGCCTTAAGCCTTTGGTAGTGATTATACAAGACAAGATAGAAGAATTCACAGTAATTTTCTACATTTTACTTTTCTTGTCACATAGTCCATGAATGCGTCAAGTGAAAAGTGTGTTCTACCCAAGCAATCAGCATCTCAAAGAGCAGTCAATCTTGTTAGCAGCTGCTGTGAAAGTGGCTTTGCCAATAGCGCTCTGTTCAAAAGCACCGGGCCGTCCAATAGTTCTATAGCTAATGAACTGCAATCCATAGCAAACATATATCCTGTGCTGCAGCTGGGACGACATGAGAGACATCATTGAGAAAATGTCTGCCCTGGATTCGTATAAACTTTTTTATTGCTCTCCAGTCCAACAGAATGCTTAAATGTGAGATAACAGAGTGTGTGTTTGTGTTTGTATGTTCATGTGCACAATTGCCTGCACGCTCCACTGAGGGTCTATGTAACTGCAAGATGCATGGGTGTGTCATTCAGGACAGCCATCTGCCGCTACAGTAGCTCTGCGTTGACGTGTGAAAACAAGCACCTGGCTGTGAGTCAGCGTTCAGTACAGTAGCTCCCCAGAGAGCATTCACTTTAGAAGGCACTTAATGCCTATAGCGTCCCGCTAACCACTACAGTAATAGCACCATGATAGACAGAGGGACAGACTTAGGGCTGAACGATTAGAGGAAAAAAAATCGAATTGCGATTTTTCTGACAGATATTGCGATTGTGATTTGATTTGCGATATTTTTTTTAAATCAAGATTTAAGTTAAATATATAAGTAACATATTTAAAATATGTTATGGAGCATTACCACATGAGATGGCATCAAATTATTAACTGCTCTATATTCAAATGAAAAGATG
>JAODTR010077401.1:0-15101 GCA_025399935.1 Amblyopsis rosae | reverse complement strand
TAAGAGACAGTCTCTAGTCTCAGCCTCTTCATCAGCACTACGTCACATAAGAGACTGTCTCTAGTCTCAGCCTCTTCCCCCCATCAGCACTACGTCACATAAGAGACTGTCTCTAGTCTCAGCCTCTTCCCTCCATCAGCAGTACGTCACATAAGCAACTCTTGCTAAACATCTGATACATACAGTAGCATGTCAGCATTATCAGGAAGTGGGGCCGTCGATTTTAAATGGTTCTTAGTATTGTCACTCACAAGACTACTTAATTCCAGCATGACACTAGTGCAATACTTTACCGGAAGAAGAAAACTATTTCTGCTTTATGTATTAGGCACTTATTCACACATTATTTAGGCCATTAGCTATTTTGTTTATTTAATGATATTGACACAGTAGTGACGCTGTAATTATTCTAATATAATTTTTGCATACAAACTACATGTACTACATGTAAGATAAAAGTGTCAGCCATATGCTGTATATGTTAATCCAAAGACCTTTCCTGTTGAGTGTCTCAGACTTCACGCACGCTTTCAGGACTAAACATGGACGGGGGACAAACATAACAGGACGCAGGACGATACCCTTGAGCCGCCCGGCGTTGTTCTTCAGCTGTACCGCTCCTTCGTGCAGAAGCCTTCTTCCACGGATGAGATCCTCTTTGGCAAACATCTGACCGCTCTTCATCCGCATAATGGACTTGCTGTCGGTGCGGCTGGACGGCAAAGAAAACAATCATGTTAAACGTGTCTCGTCGCCGAATAACATCAGACACCGAGTACATTAGTGCAAGTTAGAATTGATTCCGTCTACACAAGAGCGTACGTTTTAGATGTGGGATTAATTAAATGTGTCAATGTTTACTACAGTACAGTTATACTGTAAAAACAACAGCAATATTTTCAACAGCCTGCCAGCAAGAACATTTATGAAGACTTAACTACTGCTTTCCAAAAACATTGGTAGCGAATATAAACCGGTGCAGTAGGAGATCCTACCACATACCTGTAGACCTCGTTCAGCCGTTTCTTCTTCTCCTGCTCGTTGACTTTGCTGTCCACGGCGGCAATCAGCTCCTTCACGTGACGCAGGGCGTTGGACACATGTACGTGGTCTTCCTCGGTGTCTGTTGCCGAGGACAACCAGACGGAGAACAGCAGTTCATATGGTCTCCATATAACGGAGCACAGTTACAAAGGGTTGTAATGGTTAATCATAAACATGTGTTTATCTACTGTAGAATCATGAAGTCCAGTGTAATAATGTAAGAATTGTTTATCATACAGGTTCAAGTTCATATTATATATATATATATCTTCTTAAAAAGGTTGTAGATCTAATTGACAATTGATTTACTTGGTTGTGTTGTTTTGGGAGAGACTGCTGGCTAAACATGATTGCTGGAGCTTGTTAACACTGTGCAAACACAGTAAATTAACATATTGTTTTTAGAAAATTATAATCTCAACTCAAGGTGGACATTTGGACTCACTGTCTGTACACTAACAAAGTACATGCTATTAATCTGGAGTTGATGAGTAACCAACAAATGCACAGAGTGCTCTAATGTAATAACAAGGAATCACATTTTATGATTGTCTTTTTTCAAACTAGAGAAAAAGAAAATTTCACTTCAGCTCCACCTGCAAAAGGCTTTACGCATCTTTGCTCAAGGCAGGTAAATGGACTGCATTTATATAGCGCCACTCAAAGCGTTCACATTCACCATTCACAAATGCATTCATACACCACCATCGGTGCATGAATCAACCAACCGTGAGCAGTTTGGGTTAGGTGTCGGACATTTGGCCAGAAGGGAGCAGGATTCATAACCAGCAACTTTTTCTATCACCTGTTGCCCCCCGCTTTAGCCACACAAGGATGACTGTAACCAGATAGCAGCCAAAATAACGGTCGGGTACAGAGTTAAACAAATCTGAACTTCAGGAGACGTGATCGAGGCGACTACCAAAGGGAGAGCTAAGGATATAATTGACTGGGATTGACTAAAAAATGTCGGGTGGGAAACATACGAGGGATACATAGGCAACCGAAGCCTGGAATGTAAACAAGCGGCCAATGTTTTATCTACAAAGTGCTGTGTGACGAGTGGATCATTTGCATTACCTTTGGTGTGTTGCAGTATCCTCTGGATGAGAACGGGGTACTTGGTGATTCTCTGAGTGACCAGAAGAATACATTCCGGAATGCTGAGCCGCCTCACAACACTGCTGCTCATCAACCTCTGTCAGGACACAACAGGGCCAGAATGTGACATATCCTCCAAGCATCACACCGTGAACCTTACAAGGTGTAGTCAGCTACTGCAAGCTAATGGTGGGCTAAACACACCTTCCGTCAAGTACAATGTGGGGGGCGACACTGCAGAGGGATAATGTTATTGGGATATTGTCGAGAATGACCCTGCCTTTAACTATACAAGCTGATGTAGAAAAGTACAAGACGAGAAGCAGAGAGGAGACATCCAGCAACACCTGGCTCCCTACCTAGGGTGAACAGGTCCCAGTTTGTGCTGGAACGATTTCAAGATGGGTGTCCCGTGTCCCGACAAATATGTCACGATTTTCAACATTCACTACAAAATGTTCCCATTTTCGCCACAATTTAAATGATAATAGTAATAATAATAATAATAATAATAATAATAATAATAATGTTTATTTAAAGTGTCAGAGCCAAACAATTGTATAGAACTGCTTAGCAAAGCAACAATTCTACTCAAAGCAACATTTCTAAGCAGGAGCAGAAAAACAAATGGTGAACAGTTAAATCTTTATCAAAGCTGTTACGTTGTTACTCCACCACAAAACCAATTATGAATCAACCAACTACCCTGCACGTTGTTAACCTTACCTAGGCCTAACTTCTAGTTGAGCTGGTCAATGAACTCCCCTTAATGCATGTTTAATAGTCAAATAAAGTACACAGGTGGCTCAGAAATATTGAACCATCAATGAACGCACCCGTAAAAGCCATACAATGTACAATGTTTAAAATGTACAGTCACCAACGCGCGTTGACAGGCAACACAAACATTTAAGGGTGGCGTTTTGGGGGCTTGAAAATGTGGTCACCCTACCACCTCTACCTTCATTGTGGCCTGGAAGCGCTTGTCTCTAGCGTGGAGCTCTTTGTAGTGGTTAACCGCCTCGTTGTGTTGGCTGCAGAACTTTCCGTATACCTTCATCATGCGCTCCGCGCAGCAGCCTGAGAACTGGAGCCACACCCAGATAAGACCGATACATTATTATTTGACACTTGTATCTTATGAAATGCAGCTCTATTGCATCGTAAGTGCTTTTATTTTGTCATCCAGAATGCTTTTTATTCATTATATTTTGTTACATAGAAACAATTTACTGTCCTCCCCCCACAAACCAAAGCCAATAATCTCACGCTCCCTCACCTGATTGACGAGGACGTCACCGATGCAGCGTATGAGAAAGCTGTTGCCATTCCGCCCTTCAGCCAATGAGGCTCTTTTCCTCTCCAACAGCAATGCGAAGAAGTGTGCGTGAGTGTCGAGGAGGTCGTCTAACACAGGAAACACCTACAGGACATATTTTGTGAAGATATTAATAAATACAAATATGTAACTCACTTGTGCACACAAATTTAAATTAGTCATTTCATGCTCTTTTTCACACAGCGTAGTTGACAAGCTTAGGTGAAAATACCACATCAATTATGTGGAATAGCACATCATACCACGACTCTCAGATAACGGTCCATTGAAATGACTATTGCTTTAAATTTAACTAGCCACTGCCCACCCCGCCTCGACTTTCACGTAGCTGTGTTGACGTGAGGCTATGACTGCTTTACTGCTGACTGCTAGTACTCATACAACGGCAAAACGTGTTTTGAACATAGTTTTTTGAGTTTTGATTTTGAACCACATATGGTTAATTTTCAGCAGTGTTTTCAAGGTCTTATTGCGCACGCACCATATACCCATAAGCAGGTATTAATTAATGAAGGATTACATAGCACGAAGTCACATCCGTTCTTGCTTATTGGACAGACAGGTGGCTAGCTGCTAGCGACAACACAAAGTGATATTTGGTTAAACAAAGACACATTCTATCTTTGATGGTATCTCGGACCTAACGTTAAATGTTTTGTATGATATGACCAAAATCCGTTTCCGGCAGGGGATACAATTTCAGTATGACACCCGAGTGTCTTTAACAACGAGCAATGTTTAGGTTAAGTAAATCAACACAACATTATTTAAGCAGCCTATTTCTAATCTAATTAATCAAATATAGTTATTGATGTGCACAGTGCATCGCTCTTGATAATATGCCTGTCCTGCAGACTCGAGTTGTGTTTATGCTACGGCCGCCTACCAGTTACTGTATCAAAAACTAGATTTACAGATTTGGTCACCTGCGAATGTTGAACATTAAACTTAAATTTACGGTTTGTGTACTGACGTTCAACATTAGTTCCTCCTTGTATATTTTCCTGAATAATACGTAGCTGGCCATATCCTCATAGGGGTGTTACCAAACAAACTATGTGCAGTAATCTACATAACATACGCAACTCTTCCCTTATTCGCCCGTTTCTCGGACTCTTTCCCTTTTTTGGCAAATACAGACCAGGAAGCTAACAGTCCACTTTGAAAGGCTTACTACTTCTGTGTCACGGCGACATTGCTAATTCCAAAAACAACTAGACATACTTGGTTTTCATGGAATGGATCCTTTAATATATCTCCTCAAGGTCACTTACCTTGTCCAGAGTCTGTATGTCAAGCTGTAGTTCTTTCTGGATGCCTTTATAATAAACTTCAGACATGATTCTCAGTGTCCTGACATGATGAAACTCTGTCTGAAGTAACTCTGTTGGGTAGAGACAGGCAGTTAAACCTGTGCTTCTTCACGCTGTTCTATAACTGAAATATGGTTTGCTTTATAAATAAAGATGACAAAATGTGTACAGGTCGCCATCTGGTCACACTTTATATTAAACAACCGAGTTTTATCTTCCGTCAAGGGGATGTAATTCCCCATTCCTCAACAGATTTCCAAACACACTTGAGGCTTTGTTACGCCTGGTTAAGGCATAAGCCTGTTACACATTGGTGCATCATTGCACATGTATGTCCTGTGTATTTACAGTTAAGTGTTGAGGAAGGCCAACAAAAGCCTTGAAAGCATAATGTATTGTGGGGCCGTCAGAAATATCTCAGGCTTTTTAGCTTAGGCATGAAAATTATTTCATGACTACGTCTTTTCATAACACCACAATAAATACATTTATTCACCATAAATGACATCTTGTCTCTTGACTTCGTCTTTCTTGTGCAGTTTTAGAAACTTCTTATCAACCGTGGCGCTCCAGGAATCTGCTTCCAAGTCCTTTACGTCACAATCGAACTCCCAGAGCAGCTGACTGTCCATCATTTCTGTACCTAGACAGACAGACAGAAACACACACATGGTGTACACGCGTGCACTGTTTATGTTGCTATGCTATTCACACAGATACACCAGGGCCTAATCCATTCTGGTCCTGGAGGGCCACTGCATGTGTTCAATGTCTCCCTGCTCCAACACACCTGATTCAAATGAGTGGATCGCCATTGTCATTTGAATCCTCCAGGATCAGAACTGAATAGCCCTTCAGTATACACATATACAGTGTTTGCACATCTCTGCATAAACAAAGGCCTTTTTACTAATAGCTTATTTTGTGTGCGTACCTTCGTCAGTGAGGGACTCCGTGGAGGCGTTGACCTTGCTGCTCTGATGTAGATTGTCCGTGGACTGGGACAGACACCTGAAGGTCTTCAAAGACCCGTCGTCCATCCTGAAGAAACATATTGAGACAGGTGCGTCCTGCTGCATTACACCCACAGTAATACATTAGATCTGCGGGGTGTGCACAGTGTGTGTGTGCTGTGTCCCCGCACTTGTGTAGCAGTTTGCGTCAGGGTGCTGCCACTGTGGCCAAAGGTTCTTCTGCATGCGGTGTGTAGCTGGACATTGCCCGTGAGCCAGATGGATGCACATGCGTGTATGTGTGCGCACGCATGTCTCACCCTGCTATAGTGCTGGCGGAGATGCTCTTGGACAGGTTACTGTGTGTGTGTGTGTGTTCGTGTGCCTCACCCTGCTATATTGCTGGTGGAGATGCTCTTGGACAGGTTACTGTGCGTGTTGAAAGACATGGGGTTCCTCCGGACAAAGGCCAGACCTCCATGATCTTCGGAGCTCGGCAGCGTCGACCAGCGGTCCCGCGACAACGAGGATACGGACGATGCTAAATACGTCGCTGGTTGGGGAGAAGGGGGGGGGTTATCTACTGACATATCAATGAATCCACTGATCACAAACTAAACCATTGATCGGCTTAAATTAAACGCAGATTGTCTGACATTCATCTCCAGCACAACAACGACAGCATGCTCGTCCATTAAACAACAAAGTTACTTCTTACATTTGGTCCTCATGGTTACGGCTGCCCCAGGGGTGACTTCTGGTAACACTGACTGCTGGTGGAGACAAACATGGCCGTTTTGAAATGTTAACCAAAAAGCTGAAGGCAAAAGGAGGTTTACAAGAGTGATGGACTATTGATGCGATGCTCGCTCTGTGACTGCGTGCGTGTAGGTTTACCCTCGCCTTGGCTTTTGCACACGCAGGGAGACTCTCCCTGCAGCTTTTATGAGCGTAAACGCCACAATCTGTAGGCACAACATACTTCACATCAGGCCAAGAAACGTACTGAAGGGCCATTACCGATGACGCCGTGTTTGCATATGAACGCCACGGCACATTGGCGGTCTTCACGCTCACAGTGTGTCACAACTGCATTACTTTGCTCAGCCACAAATAAGCAGCCAAAGTTGCCTTTAATTTATACGAACAACAGGATCCGATTTAATGCTTCCTCGAATTCTACTCCGTGTCCGCGGCTGAGTTGTTTGCATCAGGGCTGGGTGTATTCGTGTGTGTCCTGGTTTTAATGGTTGACATGATGGGAGGCCTTTAAATGGCCCCTCCTGTGGCGGCTGGGAAAGAAGTTGGCCTTTCTGCCATCTCCTACACACGGCCCACACCCGTCGACTGTCAAACACACGCACACAATACACACCGTTGTTTAGCGGCCACAGCCTGGAAACAATACACACTGTGAGAGTCTCTTATCATTCCCTCTGGGTTACTCACACACACACACACACACACACACTATCTGATAAATGCTTGTATACTGTATATACGCACAAGGAAGCACTATGTATGAAACAGGAAGTGGCTGTAGACCTGTGTTGCTGTAGCATTGTTGCACGCTCAGACAACTATTGTGTGTGTATAAGCCTGTCTGTCTGTCTGTGTTGAAATACAACAACAGCCTTCCCTGCTGCACTACATAGACCTCTGAAGCACAGTGAAGAGCGTCAGGGGGCAGACTGTCCCTGCACAGGCAATGTTTTCCAGCTCACTTCTATTAAGTGCTGCCACGTAATAGGTCACATGTTAAATGTGAATGTTATCATTAAATTGGTCCTATGAGAGTTTCTGCCAGTAGATGTCCTACTACAGCACCAGCATCTCAGGCCAAAACAAATGCTTTGTGGGCCACAGACAGACAGACAGACAGACACACAGAGACAGACAGAGTGAGTGTGATGTCATTCTCAGCTCAGGACACTCCACCATTTTTGTTACATAGAAAATTGTTTGCTGCGCTATTGCATTTTTTAAATATATCGCATAGAAAACATTTAAATAAGTTCAGTTATGTATGCTGTCAATCAGTAAATTCAAATACATTTGTTTGGTTTATCTATTCGAGTTCCCAAACATCTAGTTCCTACAGGTTAACAAACGTGGCTTCCTCTTTTCTCAGAGGTTACTCAGAACATACACATCACACCATGCAACAACTGCTTCTGATTCTGCTTGAGAACACACTTCACACTCCAGTCAGCAGGCTGAAGCTAACTTCTAGCCTTACTCTCGACTTATCTTGCTGTACGGAAGTGAAATACAGTTGTGGGGTGGAGCGTGTCACCTTTCCATAATATGTGCAATAAGAACCTCTGTCTGTGTGAATTCAGTGGTTTATTATAAAGGGGCAATCGTATAAAAGGCGTCTATGTAAAATTACTAAATAGAAAAACGAAAGCCGCCACAAATCCTCCCGACTTCATTGCATTATCCATCTCATCTGTGGTTGAGGCTTCTAAAATGTCAACAGCAGAACTCCATTTCATACGTGAACCAGGGTAATAACAGGAAGTGAGAGAGACGAGTCGTAAAATAAGAGAGGCGGGTGACTTCATCTGCAATGGACAAACCGGGCCGCAGTGGATTAGGAGAGGAGGGGGAGGAGGAGGGGAGAAAAGGAGAGGAGAGCAGAAGAGGAGAGGAAGAGAGGAAAGGAAGGGAATGAGAGAAGAGAGGAGAGCTTGGAAGTTGAATGGACCATGCGGAAGAGGAAGAGGAGTCTCACTGCTGCAGACGAAGGCCTCCTTGCTGTGGAGCGGCTTGTTACACTGCTGACACACGGTGGGCGGGGGAGGGGCGGAGGGGGAGAAGAGATGACCGTTCAGCGCTCTCTTCTCCTTATCTTTGCTCTCTCGCTCCTTCTCTCCTCTCTTCTCCTTGTCTTTCTCCTGGGGAGCGCAGGGCAGCGTGTCAAACTCATTTGCTCAAATACATTTTGCTTCATTATACATAAAACGTATAAATAAACCAAAAGCCTTGGCTTGTCACACAGTTATGGTGTTTCATATCAGACCAGATGGCATGAGCAGCTATCATTAAATGTCAGTCCCTAGTATAGCGTAATTTTATTATTATTATACCTTTATTTAACCAGGAAAAAGACTTATTGAGATTAAGAACCTCATTTATAAAAGTGTCCTGGCCAAGACCGTAGCCACCAGCAGTTTCAAAGGATAAAAAACACAATTACAATAAAACCATAATGTACATAAACGTAATGAAGATGGACCAACAGTAATTGGACGGTCAAAGACTTGACTAATTGGATTCCAGCGTAAATTAAATCTCCCCTACTGAACAAAATGACTGCCAGCCCAACAGTAATGTGACGTAACATTTGTATGTCTCAAGCAGCAAATAACAGTCAGGCAAAACAAAACCTCAAAAAAATTACGTGATTTTAAAACTATTTTTGCAAAGTTATATTTGTTTTATTATTTTAGTGGATGACTACACCTCAGCCAGCCTACATACAAGAACATTTCAGTGTGTTTTTTGTGTGTGTGTGTAACATACAACGATGTTACGTTATGACTATTTGACGAAACTGCACCCAAAACATTGGCGTCATCTTCCATCGTGTCACATTAAAAGGTCAGACCTTTGCAACACATCAGAAACCCCCCCCCAACGCCCACTCTTAAGAGCCGACATGACATTTCCCCAACAGCAACGCTACTCCATCTCCCTAAACAAAAGCATATTGCTGATGCCTTGGCAGGCAGAGCGGTGACATGAGTGGGGGTCTCGTGGGTCTGTGCCCTACCTCCTTCAGGTCTGCGTACGCTCTTCTCACGATGGAGCGATACAGTCTCTGACACGGTCGAGCTGACATCACCGCGTGCTCGGCAGCCATCGGACCTCGTTCTCAGCCTCCCCTCTTGTCAGTGCATCTTTGCTACAGCTTTAAATCTGTTTACACCCATGAGCCTGACTATCTCACCTCTGTCATGGTCCGACGCATACAGTAGCTAACACTCTGTCACTGTGGCTGCTAGTGTTAAAATCCCCTCCCTCTCTCTCTAACTGCTCACTCCAACTGCTATGTAACCAGGAAATGAGTTGGCTAACCTCTGCAGTCACTGAAGCTAACAGTGCAGAGGTGCACACACGCGCACACACGCGCGCACACACACACACACGAGAACACTACACGGATGTCTTTTCACTACGTTGCTGTTTCAGGAAGTGTTAAAGACCGTGATTGTTATTTGCCAGCCGACAGGTGGAAGAACTGCACGCATTGCTCCAATTGGCCCCCGTGTTATGACTCAAGTCCTGCCTACACTGTGTGTCACAAATACACGAGTGTGTGTGTGTGTGTGTGTGTGTCTCACCTTGCTTTTTTTACTGATCTTGTTGCGTAAATAGCTGAACGTCCTGCTGACTTTAGTTCCTCCTCCTCCGCCTTTCTCACTGTCGCTTCTCAGAGGCCCCGGCTCCTCCTCAGATATACTGACAGACAGACAGACGTGTGTTACTCATCAACAATAACGCCCCATGTCCACCAAACGTGTTTTTAGCAACCCGACTACTCTGGCAGTGCTGAACTACGTTGGGTTTGTATTGAAAAGAGGCGCTCTCAGCGCTAACAAAGCTTGGCCCTTACACCTCCCTATTAGACACCTTAGCTGTCATAGGAACCAGAGGAAAAGGGTGTATTGTCCTGCCTGTCTGGTTAAGCAGCTGCTAGATATAACTACTTAACTGTCAAGCTGTTGAATCTTGATGACAATGTATTATTGAAGATTTTTTTGTTTTCTGGTAGTAGCACTCGTTCTCAAGAATGACTACCCTGCCTTTAAAAGGCTGTGAAAATAAAGCTAGGTGCAAAACCAATAAGGCAGTGGACAGATTAGCCACGTCTATGGGAAGTGTTAAGGAGGGGTTTTAACATACACGTATTTAGCAAGACCTCTAGCAAACCGATACTGTCTACAACCTTCAAACTATCTCCTAAGTAGAAGCGGTGTACAAGCCATGCGAGACTAGTGCTCTGGTGGAAAGAGGGCTTTTAGAACATTACATTTATCATCAACTCAAAACAGGGACTACTTTGAAACATAACAGCCAGCCCCACGTAAAAAAAAATAAATAAATAAAAAATAAAACTGTTCTGTAGCCTGGTTAGCTGCAGTGATTAAATAGAAAAATCAGCTCACTAAAAATAAATATAGTAAGGGCAAAATGTATGTATGTGTATATATATATACAAGCAGTTCATCATTAGCGTTTACAGATTTACAATGTCTGTCACATTGCTGGTGTTTAGTTCTGAGCTAGTTTTAATGTGGTCTTTTGGACCATTTTGCGTTTCATTGCCATTCTTACCTGTATTCTAGCGATGCCGAAGTACTTGAGAATGACCCTGTCCCTAGAGGATGTAAATAACAAATTAGCTTTGCATCAATGTTAACAATGTTGTGTCTGACTGCGTGCCTCTAAGATTGTATGTTTTTTTTTTAGACCAATATATGTAAAATGCCATTTTAAGATAAATTATATATACACACACACACACACACACAATATAATTTATGTAATGTATGTGAATACAAAAGACCCTTGATCGAGAATGTCTAATGAAGTTTAACGCAGTAACAATGATCCTGCTACAGTGTTAGCAAAGAGAAAGAGTAAGGAGAAGTGGGGAGATACTTATACACAGTGCAAATAGGCCAATCAGATTAAGCAGAAATGGGGTGGGATAAAAAGCAAGTCAGTCATTAAGATTTCCAATTTCCAGTTCATAATATCCTCTGGTTGTAGCACTCTGAGGTCATTTACCAAAGCTCTGACACGGTAAATAGGTGCCCACTGACATTGAGACAAACGAAACAAACGGTATTGGCACATCTACTGCACTAACACTACAGTGTTTTCACTGCACTTGTGTCAATGCCAGCCCATGTGTGCATGTAAGTATGAATATGAACAAGCTAGTCTATTATACAATACTATTATATTATACAATGCATTGTGCATTTTCAGTTTTCAGGCAGGGTTGCTTTAGATTGAGATATAACACAACTGTAAAGACAGTCCTTAAAGGCAGGGTCAGTCATTCTTGCTAATTTCGAGCTCAAATCAAAACAGCATCGCTCCGCGGTCCTCCGTGACGGCACCTCACACATTGAAATTCATTGTGAAGCAAAGCGTAGTGCTACGGATTTGTTGATACATAACAGAGGTGTTCACCACTTTGTTTATGTTCCTATTTACGGAGCCGGGTATGTGTAGAAGTAGGGATGGCACAATACTTTTTCTAACTTCGCTCGGGGTTTCACTATGGGAATCGCCTTAGGCGTGACCAACTAGGAATCTCCAATGACACCACGTCCCGTCGTAGGAGCTCGTCGCCGGAGCGGTATCGGCTCTAGCCTTGGATTTTTCACTAAGTCCTTCAATTAAGAAGCACTTTACCTTATTCGCGGAATAGCTAACTCTTCAAGGCGAGCTATCCCCTCGGGTTACCGGGCATTAGTTTACCAGCGTAGCTCGAATAAGAGAGGCTATCGTGTTGTGACAGGTCTGCCTCGTGGGGCTAGCTAACATTCATTTGTTACCTAACCTACCGCGTTCAACATTATAGCTAACACGTCACATTGAGCTATCTCTCTTGGCGCTCACTGCGGGCCTAATACCCCACCAGTTAGCGTCCCAATATAGCGTTGAGGCGAGCTAGTTCTGGTAACATCTTTATTTAGCCTCAGCCAATTAGTCTACCTTTTACATTCCGTGTACCAAGATGACGACATCAGCGTACGTTTCGTTTCCTACTGGTTCTCTGGCTGATTTTAAAACATACAATACAATCGTATAAGAAAGTTTGATTGAAATGTATTAGCACCGCCTTTATGAGAAACGATTTGGAACCGAGGGGTTCCAGACATTCTTGAGGCGAAATGAAATTGGAGCTAGAAATATCAGGATGGTCTCACGAGGCGAGTAACGTATTATTGTGAATGCAAAAATTAGGTTTCAGAGACACAAATTAAATATTATCAAGGAATATAAATAATACACTAGGGAATGTTTAGTAGGAGGAGCTGACAAGATTTTAGTGGAGACTTTGTTTTGGTCAGGCAGGGGCATGACATCGACACACAGAGATGCAGGAGGACCACTGCCAGGCATTCTGGGATTTGTAGTACTTACTCCCTGCCTCTAAATCCTCGTCACTGGAGGAAGAGTCAATAGTAAAGAAGCTTCTAGTTTTGGGGAAGAGCGGAGAGATACTGACAGAGAAGCTGATTCGGCGCTTTGTTCGAGGTCGTCCGTTCACTGAAGGGTATCAGAAAGCCACACACACACTTGTGTTTGCATTTTAACCAATCACAACTATTCTAACTAACTACATGGATGGGAAGAGGGCTACAAACGCAGAGAAGGAGGGGAGAAAAGTGAAGGAGAGAATGAAGCGGAGATGATCGAACGCAGAATGATCGGGACACAAACCGTCTGTTTCGCGGTGACTGATTGTAACCATGGAGATGGATTTGGTGAGGGCCTGCTTGGGAGGAATGGCGGGGCAGTTGGTTGTCATGGATATGGCTCGATGAGGGCTCTATAATTCAACATCGGAAAGGAAAAAGAGATGTTGCATTTTGGAAATTAACACAAACCCCCCACCCCATCCACACCTCCACCGAAACCAGACCAACACGACCGACCTGGCTGTCGATGCTGCTGCCGTCCCCTTCCGGCTCCTCCTCGGTGAGGGACACCAAGGACCCCCCGCCCCTCTCCTGGCTGTCCAACCTGGCCACTCGACCCGCCGACCGGCCCTCCCGGTCGGACGTGCCGCCCGGGCCGCTGCCCGAGGCCGGGCCGGCTCCATGCTCACCCTGCAGGCCCTCTAGGCTGTAGCTGCATGAGGGGGAGGGGAGAGAGGAGGAGGAGGGAGGGAGGGGGGGTGGGGGTGGGGAGACCAGAGAGGCAGAGACATTTGAAAAGAAAATTGAGATGGAGCATTATAATGTGGTGTGAGGTTTTTGGTTTGCGTTTTATGGTTAGTTTCTCTCATCTTCTGATCCTTTGTTACAATTCTGGTAGTGGTGGTGACGACGATGAGGAGGCTGACGATCGTTATTCTATTTCTTATTTTATTGCTGATGAGATGTGGTCCGTACGGTTTTACTCCCATTTTTAAATGTTTTTTTTTTAACATTTTTATACATTTATTTATTTTTTAAACATTTTACTCACAACTTACCTAAGATCACCCACACCTGGGTATTGATTATTTCTTTTTATTTAGGAATGTTTACAATCATTTGCTTAACTTTGTGTGTGTCACTTGGTACTTGCTGCAAAACCAATGTCCAATGTCCATGGGGACAAATAAATGGGTTGGGGAAAAAAATGCATTTCAATGGAAGCAGAAATGGAACGATTCCGGTCTCCGGGCCGTTCAGGTTAAACATGCACAAAGCTGCGCTGTAAGCAAGGTAGGGCGCAAAACTCCAAAACATTTGTGTCGCCAAGGAGTGGGCAGAAGGGGAGGGGTTTTATCCGTTTAACTAGCACTTTGTTTTGCTAGGAGACTACCAAACCCCATAACGGATAATATGCTACAGGCTATACTAGCCCTCCCCTCACCCACGCGTAGGGGTGCACATTATCGATAAAACTTGATATTGCGATATTGATCATGAAAATTGCAATATCAATATATATTTTGATATTTTCAACACAGGTAAAAACAACGGTTATGGGACAATGCATCAAAATAAATGCATAACATATCAAAACAACACATTTTCAAATGTCATATTGGACTGGTACAACAACAGTAATTCCAAGCTACAGAGGAGGCATTATTTTTGACATCTAATGTTTCCTCTTCGATCTCAATTATGTCATTAGCTTCCTCATCCACACTGAACAGTGAGGACATTTCACGAATGGACTTATTGCACAGGTGGCAACCTATCACAGTACCACGCTTAATTCCAGTGAGCTCCTGAGACCATTCTTTCGCAGAGGTTTGTAGAGGCAGTCTCTGCATGCCTAGGTGCTTGATTTTAAACACCTGTGGCCATGGAAGTTACAAGAACACCTGAATTCATTGATTTGGATTTCCCAATACTTTTGGTATCTCAATTGCAAACAAGTCATTATGGTAGAGCACTATCGCGGTTGGAAAACTGCTTGCTGCTTATAGTGAATCGGGTTCTCTCTTATCACAAATCTGCTTTATTCGCGTTCCTACATCCAGAAACTACAGCGAAGTGAAATGAATAATGGACAATTATATAGCCTCCGGGAACCATCACCTTATCGTGGTGGAGAGGTTTGTGTGTCCCTATGATCCTGAGAGCTGTGTTGTCTGGAGCC
>JAODTR010077390.1:0-15101 GCA_025399935.1 Amblyopsis rosae | reverse complement strand
ACTTTTTAAGAGGGCCTCTAACCCCCAGGTCTTCCAACGCACTTTTTCTTACTTTTTAAGAAGGCCTCTAACCCCCAGGTCTTCCAACCCACTTTTTCTTACATTTTAAGAGGGCCTCTAACCCCCAGGTCTTCCAACTCACTTTTTCTTACTTTTTAAGAAGGCCTCTAAACTCCAGGTCTTCCAACCCACTTTTTAAGAGGGCCTCTAACCCCCAGGTCTTCCAACGCACTTTTTCTTACTTTTTAAGAAGGCCTCTAACCCCCAGATCTTACAACCCAATGTCAGTTTGAACAATATAAAGGAACACTTTCCAATACGTAGTCTGAATGTGTTCACCCAGGAGGTAAATCCATACTGTATTAGTTTTCAAATGTCAAAAATAAAAATATTAATGCAGACATTAAAAACGGTTTAAAAAAAGAGAACCAGATTGGCTGAAGCAGTATTTGATAACACGCAAGTCACTGGACAGCATACGTGCTGGAGATCACAGAGCTTGTGGTCTGCTTCCCAGCTTTTAAATGCTGCTTTTGTTGAGAGGCTCTGTGTTCTGTGTTCCTGCTCTTATCCCACTGTGATGGCAAGTAACATGTACTCTGCATATTCTATCCATAGTTTTACAGCAGTGGGGGTTGTCTTGTGACCGACAATCAGTTCCTTCTGTCAGCTTCATCACTAGTAGCGTCTGACTGTGTGAGCGCTAATCGGTTAATACAGTGCATCCAAGAGCATTGCCGTCACACCATGCTAAGACATGATGACTGGCATAACCAGATGATGCCAAAAGATGATGCCAAAAGCTAATCTGTTGTGTTTACCTATTTTCAGTACCTTTTTACAAAAATAATACATGTTTTATTTAGTTGGGATGACCATGTAGAGCTAATGATTATCTCTGAAAGAGCCATTCCACTGCGCCAAATACCATTTTCTTTTTTCCTGTGGATAAATACACCCTCAGGAATGTAAAGTTCATTAAGTTTGAAGTCTAGATGGTAAGGTGTTTTTTTTAGTAATGGACCCAAACAGCTGTGGCTATTTTTCCTTAATGCTAGAGGGCATTAACTCTTAATTGATCTGTCACAACTCCTTGTGAATTCCACTGATTGCAAAACTGTTCAAGCTAATCTCAGTCACTTTGAGACAATCGCCAAGGGAAATTAATCTATTATTCACATGATTTTAGTTTTTAGAGGCTCAGCAAAAATATCAGCATTTGGAGACACTTTTAAACTAGTATTTTAGGAACTTGAAAGAGCTGCTATATTTCATATTTATAATAAAAAAAATGTCATTTAGAATGAGCAGAGGATGACATCACTCTCCCTATGTGTGTGTGAGCAGAGGAGGACATCACTGTCTGTGTGTTGTTGAACAGCTCCTCTGTTCTTTGGTTTCATAGCCGGGCCGGCCAGTGTCTACTGTGTGTGTGTGTGTGTGTGTGTGTGGCCCCCAAAGCATATGTCTTGCTCTGGGAGGCAGGTGCTCTAGAGTGCCATCTAGTGGCAGAAAGTCATATAGACTCACTTTAAACAGTATAAGGGCCTGGTTTGGTCCCTCTCAGAGTGCTACAGGCCTTTCACGTACATCTCTACTCCTCCCCAATATTTAGGGGATTTATGGTACATGAAGAAAAGTACATCTTTTGATGGAACATGTTGTTCCAGTGTGTTTTTGGCGCATGTAGTGTAATAGATTTAGAGGAAATATTGAATCATGAACACTAATTGATTGAGATCAAAATTGTCTGTAATATTCTTTGCCACTCGCCCTTAAATCTACAAGATGTCCTCATTCTTGTCCTGCAGCTACATTCACATGGATGCTATACGAGGGCTTGTGGTCACGCTGCTTCCACTCTCATTGGTAGTCTCTGTGTCACATCGCTAAGTATTTACATAAACCTGACCTATAGTCTCCGTGTCGCATCGCTAAGTATTTACATAAACCTGACCTATAGTCTCCGTGTCGCATCGCTAAGTATTTACATAAACCGGACCTCTAGTCTCCATGTCGCATCGCTAAGTATTTACATTAACCTGACCTATAGTCTCCGTGTCGCATCGCTAAGTATTTACATAAACCGGACCTATAGTCTCCGTGTCGCATCGCTAAGTATTTACATAAACCGGACCTCTAGTCTCCGTGTCGCATCGCTAAGTATTTACATAAACCGGACCTCTAGTCTCCGTGGCGCATCGTTGTAAGTAACTTGGAAGTAACTGATTACATGTAAGCAGTTACTTCCCAACCATGCTTTTAAGGAATGTGAAATGGGACAAGGATTGTTATTGATTTACATCTAATTGATTATGACTGTTGCTGTGGTACTGTAATTAAATGGTTGACATTGTGTGTTTAAATGTTGTATGTGCACGTTTTAAGTTTCGCTCTTGTGAAAGAGTCTTTAGTGGGTCAAATAAAAGGTGTGTGTTTTGTGTGTGACCTCAGGGTCTAGCCACTTTATAAATGTGTTCTTCCACAGAACCAAGTGTGTGTCTTTCAGATGAGATCGGTTCACCTCCTTCTCTGTGTTGATTCACCTCCTTCTCTGAGTGTTGACTGAGTGTCCGTCGTGTGTAGTGGCATGCGGCAGGTGGAGCTGCTCAGGTGAAATGGGTTAAGAAGAAGAGAGATTTGCTGACACTCACTTTTCTCCCCCTGAGTAACGACACCATGTCGCAGCCTATCAGCTTTCTCCATGGGCCTCCAGAATAGACAGTGGTCGGGTGGAGCCAAGTCCTCTGTCGCAAATCGACCTCTACTGGCTTGTGACTGTCACTTTTCATTATTACAAACAGTATGCGCTGTCAGTGTCAGTTTGTGTGTGTGTGTGTGTGTGTGTTTGTGCGCCTGCCTGATAGAATCTTAAACAGGCTTTTCTGTTCCCATGACTTTCTTGTTGTTTTGCTGAAGCCCTCGCAGCGTGCACAGGCTGCAGCATCTGAGAATGAATTGATGATTCCTATAGAGTATAGGAAGTCCTTTTGTACCACCTTTTTGTTTTAGTTGTCTCATATGTGGTGAGGTGACAGGAAGCCTGACCTTAGAGGGGACGTATTAGCAAAGATTCACTTCTTCAAGGCGTTCAGCACCTACCAACCCACAAATACAATTAATTATGACAAGCCAGTCAGTTTCTTTTGGGCTGCCTATGCTCGAAAGCATTTGTTTCAGCAAGCTTCAGATTTGGTGGCCTTGGGATGTCAATAGCACCATCTGAATATCTCCTGGCCTGGTCAAATCAGACACATTGCATTGGGGATTGTGCACGGCCCCCTACTGGGTGTAGCGCTCTGGTTCATTCGGAAACTACGGCAGCAGACTTGAACTAATTGGCGTTGCTATAACTGTA
This sequence comes from Amblyopsis rosae, assembly GCA_025399935.1. Taxonomy (NCBI): domain Eukaryota; kingdom Metazoa; phylum Chordata; class Actinopteri; order Percopsiformes; family Amblyopsidae; genus Amblyopsis; species Amblyopsis rosae. Next base: position 11,743 of record JAODTR010077390.1, on the reverse strand, counting down.
TTGCTTCATCTTGCTCTACCACCAATTCATAACACGCTTGACATCATTGCACTTTGCCACCCATACTGGTCGCTGATTGGTCCTCTAACAAGTAAGACTTACACACTCTGACTTGTCATTGATGCTCTGGTTATGAAGGGTGATCAGGGTTTCCAGAATATAATCTCAGTGACAATTTATCTGACTGAAATATTTGGGCAGAGCCAGGCAAAATATCTCCACCCTCAGGCTTTAAAGGCAGTGAATGTGTGCCATTAACCTATTTTCATGCCAGGATCTGAGCATTAGACCATGGGTAGGGGTAAGGATGCACACTGCTCTGTTGCCAGTAGCACAGAGCAGTGTGCTCTGAGGGAAGAGGCTCTCAATTGTATTTTCCTGAACAGGGCTGTTCAGCAGGGTAGTAAAGGGTGCTGAGGTTGTGGTGACCAAAGCATTGTCATTGACAGTTCATTAAGACCTCAGGGAACTGTGTCAGCATGTGTTAACAGGGAGTAAACACGTCTCCTTATAAGGCGTCAGGCTGCGCCATAATCCATCCAGTATGTGGCATTACAAACGAATCTTACAAACACATTATGCTAAGCTGTTGTGTATAGACACTAATAGAAAACTATGCTCATGAATTGCTAAGCTTCCCCCCCCCCGCAAGCATATTCACATTAGCCGATAGCAATTTACTTATGTGTTTGTGTATGTGTGATACATTCATATTACAACACAATATTAGTGTAAAATGAAAAAGCTATTTTTATTTTTGCAAATATATGATAAGAAATATATGGCTATGCAAAACATGTGCTTCATCCGCGGGGCGGATGCTCTCAGGTTTGTGCGAGGAAGCACTTGGTGTTCAACCAAGGGCACACAGGTCACTCTAAGGTAACACAGTCAGCATAGGATGCATCCTGCCGCAAGACAGAAGTATAAGTTCCCCAATGACAAAAGAATAAAGTCTTCCTTTCCTCTGCCGCCAGCCAACAACCTGTGTCACAGCAGGAACGTGAGCGTCTAGCAAGGTTGCTGCCAAAGTTGATACGTTGCTTGTGAAAGTCTTGATACTTTCTTAACAGTACATCTCGGGTACAGAGTGTGTGTTCTGACGCCTGCCCGTTTATAGCTAATAAGACGTGTCCTTGATGTTCTGGGTAGGAAGGCTTCTGCAAGTGGGGGGTTGGCTAGCAGTGTGAGCCCAGGAGCTCGGTGGGGAGGAGTAGAGAAGAGTGCCAGCCGCCACCAACACACAGGCGTATGACTGATATCTTGGACTTCTGCACACACGGTTTTCAGGACGCAGATCGCGTCCTATTGTGATCTCCTGCTCGGCTCACAAATGATCAAATACAGATGTTTTATTCCAGGTAAATCTCTTAATAACGCCAATATGCTGTAGTTCTGCCGTGTAGTCGTAAAGATCGCTAACTCCTTACGTACAGAAGCAACCAACACGCCTACGAGTCGCTGTCCACAGGAGAAAGTATTCTTGTGAGCAGCCAGAGCAAACGTGTCTGCGTTGCGTGAAGTATACCCTGGCCTTAACAGGGATACCTTTCTTCCCTGCTGCAGTCTTTGTGCAAGGCATGCTGCGATTAGCCTCGCGAGACCATCCTGATCTTGTGAGCTTCAGTTAAATTTCGTCCTGAGAATCAGTCTGGAAAGCCTCGGAATCATTTTGAATGTGTCTGAGTTTAGGTGTGCCGACGACCAGATGGTTCATCCAATCAACTGCCAAGTATTTTTTTGAAAGCCATTCACAAAAAGATTCAATGTACGGCTCTCCAGATGGACTTGTGACAACAATTCCACTGGCATGTCAGGTTATGGTGGGGTTGGAATCATTCATTCTGTGGGTTCTGGAGTTGCTTAGTTGTAGTTCAATAATTTCTTTATTTTGAGGTACAAAATAGAGGTGATGATGATGCAACGTTATTTTTAATTGTTTTGAATTTAATTAGCTGATGTGAACTCAAACGCAGTCTGTTCAATGTACAGATAATGTCAAATTGCATGACCTACAGTGAGTACAGTTACAGTATTAGACCTACAGTGATACAGTTACAGTGATAGACCCACAGTGATACAAAATTATAAGGGGTCATGCGAAGGCAAAAGGCATTAAGTTCCATTTGATCGCTCACTTGGTTGCTCATCACTGTATAAAATCTGATCATGGCTCAGTTTCTTGATGTGCATTATAATAAATAATTTTAATAAATTCTTTTTTTTTAATGAAGAAGATAATAATTGGGACAAAATCCAACCTGCACAAGGCATAAATTGCACGATTAAAAATATGTATAGTTCCGTTTTTCACTTCCTGTTCACATAGCATGCAGTACACCTGAATGAATGTCAGAGCAGGATTACTCAACGGATTTATGTTATGGGCTTATCGTGTTGCACGCATAGGTTGCACGCTAGCGAATGCTGAAAAGTCATGTTGTGGGGTTTACTTCTCAAAGTACGTTGTTTGCGACCAATTTTATCAGGTCATAGGGTAGGCTATTTTTATTTATTTATTATGCATTGCTGCTGAATTTGTGTGTGTGTAAAATCTTACTACTGGAGGTGTGTCATGTCTATGCAAGCCCTCCCACTCACGCTACAGAAGCCGTTTCCTTGGCTGTCAGTGTGGGGATGTCACTGACTAGCCTGTTTGACACATCTGCATTGTAAATCATATGATTACGATTATAGCGGCATCAATCCAGTTATTGTTTGTTTCCCGTGCTGATCGGATATGGGAGCAAGTTAGTTTGGTTTGAGTCAAGTAGTTAGCTAAAGCTATAGCCAATGCTGGCTCGCTATCTGTCGATCTAATCAGCTTAACCTTAACTCAATTTGAGCATTCTGGAGTGCAACGAAACAAATATAATGAACCTTAACTCGCGGTACGGGATTCTGCCTTCGCTTTACTAGGCCTTTTTAAAGTTAAGGTTAAGACGACTCACTCCCATAAAACTACTAATTTAACTCAAGATATTCCCAGTCTTGTGGTCTAGGTGTCAGTAGCCATGCCCCCATCCTGTATGTGAAGTGTGCAGTACATCACCACACACAACTCAAGGAAATGAATGTATGTCCACCAGAGATAAACGCACTGGTGCATTCTGGGTGCCTACTATCAGCTTATCAGACGTAGCATTCATGTATGGCACAGCGCGTTTGAGGATGATTGCTTTTGCCTGCACACACACACACAGTGACTACTACTGTAGCAGGTACGCCCCACCCCCACCCCACACACACACACTGGATATGTGTGTGGGGGTGGGTGGGGGGGGGGGGGGGTGTGACAGCTAACATTCCCGGCCTGCACTGCATGCCTGCACTGATCTGGAAACTGCGTTAACGTTTCCACAGCCCGTCTGCTTGCGATGACGCTGAAGTCACGCGTGGTTTTAAATGGTTTGTAATTGTTTGTCGGCATGCTGCCGCGGTGCCGCTGGGCCAGGCAGCAGCTGGACGCAGTGGGGGGAGGAAGAAGAGAGACGCTCGGTGTCAAGGCACGGGAGGAGTAAATGAATAATAAATAAAACACATAGATTGTGTAAGACCCCTCCCCCCCAGGCAGTGAGAGAGAATGCCGTGAAGACAACATTGTCCTAGGTGTGAAATACATAGACGAGCCAAACACAATTACTGCTATCAGTAAGGGGATCTTGCACCCCTCTAAATCCGTTCTGGTTCAGAGGCAGAGGTTGGCGGGGGCGTCTGGCTGGGTGTGTGTGTGTGTGTGTGTTCGGTGTTGTTTTGAGCCAGATAAGCTGTTCGCCTCCACTTTCCCGCCTAATCCTCCCGCCATTAAATGAAAACCCGTTGCGGATTTGGCACGATAAAGTCACAAGTCACTCTCCCCCGACCCCCTCCTCCTAGTATGCCCGGGACGTGGCGTGAGAGGAGACCGCCCCCTAGAGTCTAGAGTCGTGAGGGAGCAGCATTGCGATAGCGCCGCACAACATTTCTGAGGATGTCTAGAGACTAGGGATCTTCAGAACATTCTGGAGCAGAGGGGTCCAACAAGGGGTCCGGGACCCCTAGGGGGTCCTCAGAGGTACTGTAGGGGGTCCTCCAAAAATGTAAATGTCAGAAAATGTAGATGAACATACAAGCTGTGCTATAAATGTACAGTATAAGCCTATCAATTATTTGAATGGCGTAGTTAGTGACCTGCTTTTATACATGGCACTATTGCCGCCCTACACATGGTTGGCCTGGCAACTAAATCTTTTATACTATATGTGATAAGGGGTCCCTGTGCTATGTTCCTATCAGCCGAGGGGTCCTTGGCCCGAAAAACATTGGAAGACCTCTGTTCTGGAGGACAGATGCGTGTCGACAGTAGAGACTAGCCTTCTCCAGAACGTTGTGGAGGACAGATGCGTGTCGACAGTAGAGACTAGCCTTCTCCAGAACGTTGTATAGGATGGATGCGTGTCGACAGTAGAGACTAGCCTTCTCCAGAACGTTCTGGAGGACAGATGCGTGTCGACAGTAGAGACTAGCCTTCTCCAGAACGTTGTGGAGGACAGATGCGTGTTGACAGTAGAGACTAGCCTTCTCCAGAACGTTGTGGAGGACGGATGCGTGTCGACAGTAGAGACTAGCCTTCTCCAGAACGTTGGACGCAGTGCTTTAAACGGCTTATGATATTCTGGTCACGGCGATGCGTAGACCACTATGCAGACAAGTCACTACAAAGTGTCATGGAACCGGCTGTCAATTAACATGCCTTGTAGTGCTTTATGCACCAATCACACAAATCAGATAAATCTAAAAATAAAATCATTATAATCTGTAAGCATGCTTGGATGCTCTATAAATGTAAATGTTTTTCATAAATGTTTTCTTAAACTTTCCAGGGAACAGCGACATTGAACGCTACCAAATGGCCAATAAGAAGATCCCGTTCAAATACGCCAGACCGGTAGAGGAGTGGCTGCAAGAAAAAGGTAGTTTTATACAAGCTCCTTTCTCCTTTTTCTCATTTTAACATGTTGGCATGGTTACTGTTTTAAGCATGAGCATTAAGGAATGAAAATGCATGAGTCAGTTTTGTTTTGATTTCAGGTGCAATATAGCTTGAAGAGATAAATATAAATCATTAAACTGCAAGTTGCAGGTAACCATACCCAGAAGCTGTTTAACGAGGACATAATGTGGTTTCTGCAGGACTTCCAAATCACTTTGAAACTAATACCTGCAGTAGGCTACTGCACCTGGCATGGCACTCATTTACATCCCTTTGTCTTTGCAAATGGTAGGATCACATTTGACCCTAGCGAAATTTACGGAAGATGCAAAATATTGGACCCATTCCACCATCTTTACCTATGGGCTAGCGTGGCCTGGGTCACTATGACGACAGCTCATGAAGCTGGTGTCTGGCTCTGTCTGGTGTCCCCACCAGGCCCAGCCTGGTTATATGATGCTACATGACGCTTACACACAGCGATCGGGGTGCCAAACATTTGAAGAGCTCAGATGCAAAAACCTCTAAGTCCACCTAACAGTTTTGTTTTTTAAATGGGCAATATTTAAATATATGGTTCCATTTGTAGAAGATATTACTTTTTATTCAGCAACGCACAGCCTTTCTATTGTAATAAAGGTGAAATGACTGAACCCAAATATGGAAACCTAATAAATATTAAATAACAAAGAAGAGAGCAACAACCTCACTCAATATTTTAAATAATAAAAATATCCTATGTGCAGATTTAAGAGGGCAGAAAATACACAAATTACTTGCTACTAAAGCAAGGAATGAGCACTCAAAATCAGGCTGGAATCAACCTGTTAACCTTCATATCCATCACAAGATAAAAACAAAAGTTTTGACCCACATACGTCTTCTTCAGAGGACAGAAAACACTCTTTACACAGACATTGCCATTGAACCTATCATTTGTTAGTGTTGAAACTATCATTTGCACAGACGTTAGCATTGAAACTAGCATTTGCACAGACGTTAGCATTGAAACCAGCATTTGCACAGACGTTAGCGTTGAAACTGACGTTAGCATTTATAGCCGACTATAGGTCGACTCCGTGACCCCCCCTTCCCCCTGTGTGTCCCAGGCCGGCAGCTGACCATCTTCAACACCCAGGAGACGGTGGCGATCGGCGGCAGCGACCGCGGCCGGCCCTTCCAGGGCCAGCTGTCGGGCCTGTACTACAACGGGCTGAAGGTGCTCAACATGGCCGCCGAGGGCAGCCCGCACGTGCGCATCAACGGCAGCGTGCGGCTGGTCGGCGACGTGCCCGGCGCCGGGGGCAACGGCCGCAGCACGGCCACGCCCCCGGAGATGTCCACCACCTTCATCGAGACCACCACCACCCTGTCCACCACCACCACCCGCAAACACCGCTCCTCACCCACCATGCAGGTACACTGGGGCCTTTTGGTGATCAAAGGATTCTACTGAATGAGCCTCATAGCTAAGTAAAACCGAGATGCCAACAAGAGTTAATGTGTGTAATACTGTGTATATAATACATACCAGCCAAAACTGGTTGTGTTCATGTTGACTCCCCAGCTAGGGATGCCATGTTACTGTTAAAAGCACAGTAATAGTAACAACAATAACACTAATATATGCATGATATATTAGTGTGGTGAAAAGAATAATGCTATTTCAAACTTTGGCAGTTGGATTTGTGTTGCTGTATTTTCAGTTGAATTAAATGTAAATAACTGGAGCTCATGATGTAAAAAGTATGTACCTTCTGGCAATTAAGGCAATTAAAGCTGTGCAAACTGCAGAATGAGTAGCATTTTAAATGAAAGCTTGGTTGTTATCATGCAAGCTGAATGAAATGCAGTGCATCTGTACCGTGAATGGTGGATCATTCTGGTTGGAGAGACTCTCATGTTCCCCCCAGGAGAGACTCTCATACACCCCGTGGTCTAGTAGGAATTAGCCCCACAGCCTGACTTCACCTCTGATGGCGTGCCTTCACAAATAACCACGCGGCCCACATCGCTAAACAGAGACACATCAAGTCTCAACAGGCCATGTGGAGGATAGTCACGCTCGTGTAAGCCTCTGAATGCCTGCTGGTGATTTCCCTATGCAAACCGAGCGTGGGCCTAATTGTAGCAGGCGTGTCTGACCTGGCGCTGTGGATGCCTCGTGTTTGGTGTAGTATTCGTTTATTTAGGTGCAATATAAATTTTTCTCTTGTTAATCACAAGGGAGAAATATGTTTTATGTTTCATCTAGGTGGCATGCATCATTTATATTTTGCGCATAACTAGAACTGAAATCTTAGTTTAATTATTAATAAGGTATTTGATTCATTGTTTCACCCCTAAGCAGTAAAAATTAAACTCCTTTAAAGTTGTAGGTTAGCTAACACATTTACATGGTGCCTGTAATAATTATGCTTTTAAAGTGCCATTTTATAGTACATAGTAGCACTACGCTTTCCACAATGCATTTCGATGTGTGAGGTGGGCCGCGGAGGACCGTGGAGCGATACTGATACTGTGCTAGCAAGCATTCTCCAGAATGACTGACTGCCTTTAAACATCACAATGTTGACAGCAGTGTCATTTTCACAGAATGCATCCCGTTGTCTCGGAGAACATTAAGACTGCCGTCGCTATGGGAACATATAGCAATGTTACCAAGTCCTGCTCACCAGCATCCCGATTGGTCCAGGGGGGGCGTGGCACTGTGTTGGCGGTGAGAACAGGGATCTGTTGGTCTGGTCCCAAGGACAGGAGCGTGACCCCAGACGGACTGTTCTGCTCTGAACACGCTGCCTTCACCTGGACATGTCTGTTATTACTGTGTGTGTCTGAAGGCCGTGTCTGTTGTGTGCGCATGCGTGTGGGTGCGTGCGTGCTGAAGAAGTCACGCTCTCCTGATCCTGTTGCAGGAGGCAAATGTAATGCAAAGTCCAACGGCCGAACACAGGCCACTGTGTGTGTGTGTGTGTGTGTGTGTGTGTGTATTTGTTACACAGCAAGGTAGTAAGGTTTGTTTTACTTCATTAACACACACACACTGAGTTCTCATCTATATTTAAACTAACATATCTCCTGTCACCTTTTGTAGGGAAATGAACCATTGTTGTGTGTGTGGTTGTTGTTGTATATTAGTTGTTTGAGTGTAATCGTGTCATGCTAAAAACACACATGTTGGACAGAGGGGGCGGTTAGAGAGGCAGTATTAGTGTGTCATGTCAGACGGGGGGGTATACCAAATGAACAAATGTTGAAACTCCAGTCTGATGCAGACATTCAGTCTATCAAGTGCCCTTGTAACTGATCCACTCCAACCCTGCAGTTGGCTCAGGCTCACGTGTGTGTGTGTGTGTGTGTTAGAAGGACAGAGCCTGATAAAGCACTGTTTGACTGTAATGTCACGCGTTTAATTGATATTAGTGTTGCTTGGCTGCCGAGATACGACAGCACACATGTTGTATGGCTAGAATGTTCCCCAGGCAAACTGCAGGCACGCATATACAGTTTGCTCACTTGTGGTAACGTTTTGGTTGGATCAGCTGTTTCAGCAACGTGTCACGCTGACTTCACTCTCATTGGTCTCCGTGTCGCAGTACCACTAGGGACCACTAGGGACCACTAGGGACTACTAAGGACTACTAAGGGACCACTTAAACAGCATATCGCACACATTGAAGCGGGCCTTGTAGGCTCCACTTGCCACATGCATAGGAGCATGCCTCTCTCTCTCTCTCTCTCTCTCTCTGTCTCTCTCTCTGTCTCTCTCCCTCCCTCTCTCCCACTATTGTGTTGCTCTCATAATGCACAACGCGGAAGGGTGTCCCCTTTCAACTGTGAGGTGTGGCACCCAAAGACACACACACATACACACACTCTTACACACTCTCACACACAAACGCACACACGCGCTCACACACTCACACACTCTTCACACATGCACACTTGCTTAAACGAGAATGCCGCCAGCCTTTCAGGGTCGTGGTAAGGGTGGTTTGGCTGCCAAGCAAATTTACCTTTACTTTTACCATGCTGTTAATCCTCTAGAATAGATTTCTCATATGCGATTATTGTATTTACCAAAAGACCATTGCCACTCATGTGCCGTGCAGCAGATAATACGACTTGTATCGGGGGCTCAGGCTGCAGGGAGAGCCTGTGTTTGGCCCTGTGTCATTGATTACCCTCCTGTGACACCAGGTATCTCATTGCTCACAGGCATCAGAGGTCCTGTCAAGAAAAGAGCAAGGTTCCCATCGACTGTGAAGCAGTGAGCCATTGCACTCCTTTTATACGACACAACACCCACAGAAGCCTCCTCTGAAAATCTGATTCCGCCCCCTTATTTGCAGAAGACAGCAAAGATCGCCTCCATGCCTCTCTCTCTCTAGGCAGAGGACAGACAATCTGTCGACAGCAGATGAAGCCTATGTAATCCTCTGGGCTGAGATCCTTTATTGTGTCCTAGTGACCCAGATGCAGTTCAGTGACCCTGACATGTCTTGGGCGATGGGAAGTGTAGAGGACCAACAAGATGCATTGAGATCCAATCATTCAGACCGCTTACTACTCTTTACACACATCTCTGCATATGACACAGTCTGTAGGCAGTGACATGAGATAGTGGCAGTGGCCTGGTTTCTGTTTGTAGTATGTTAGTAGCAATATTGACCAATCACGTCTGTGTGGAGTGCAAACGAGGCGGAACTAAATGCAATGTCTATGGTCTGATGATGATCGCTTTATTATTAGCATGAATATATAAAGTTTATCTTATTTATTAGCATGCATGTGTATATATCTGTTTATAAAGATTATCTTTTTTATTAGCATACATATGTGGATATCTGTTTATACACATATGATCATACACTGGCGCTCTGGTCTCTGCGCTCTGATATCTCGGCTGTAAAGTTGGACATGTTGACATGGGGGAGGGGGGAGTCTATGGGGATTGACACGTTATTGACACGTTTTGGCAGCCAGCCTCAAGGGGCCATTTGAGGAACTACAGATTTTTGGCAGAGTTAATCGCTGTTGGATTACTGGAGGTTCCTGCTACATTAGGTGTGGACGTGCCATACTGTTTACATGTCCCACCTCCGGCCCGGTTAAGAGCCCATGGTGGGGCCGGAGCAGCCTACTTCAGAGCATCCCGGGCCAGTTTGTAGCGGTGGCAAGCATTTTGCCGGGGTGTTTCACGCGTCATCGATTTAGACCTAAAGGTGTCAAGTTGGCAGGATTAACGAGGCCGCAGCGTCTCTACCGTAAATCAGACCACGAGTGAGTTCTGCTGTGCATACTGTATACCTGCATGATGTATGTCATCAGAGGGTGATGCATCGGCCGTCTGCATTGGAGCTCAACACCTCCAGAATGGCACAGTGCAAAGGAGCAGGCCTGGTGTACTGACTCACTCTGATGTTTGGAGTCAGTTGCTGGGATTTGTTTCAGGGAGGGTGGTGGGGCTATTCCAAACTACTCCCATTGAACTCATCATTTCTTTCATCATATATACAGAATGTAAATGGTACATTGCTTTCCTATCCTTCCGGACACTGAAAGCATGGATGCATGGGCCGATCTGTAAGACGCGGTTCCTGCAGGTTGACCCGCGGGCGGGTTCTGATAAGCTTATCAGAAAACCGGGCGGGTCGGGTCAAGACGAGGCAAATCAGCGTTCTGACCAAGTAGCCTGATAAATATCTACTGAATCATTGCGTCCGAGCGGGGATTCTCCAATCCTCGCTCTCTTAAGCACACACACGCACACACTATGACAAAGACAATGCACTGAAGCAGCGATGCAGATCCTCTCATGCCCTCGTTGTCAGTAGACTAATCTGCAGGTGGCCTGCGTAAACTTTGTTTATTCAGTAGCAGACCAGCTACTGCCAAGAGGCTATGCAATCATGTACCATATGCTAGCATAGCCTGTTGCTAACAGATAAATGAAACAATTAAATAAGCCTAGTTTAGCGGCTGCTTACTCACTTTACTGTAGTCTGTCGTGGCTCCAGGGTGGTGGGCGTCTCCCTTAGAGAGAGAGTGAGAAGCTTAGCTATCCGTAAGGAACTCGGAGTAGAGTTACTGCTCCTTGGCTTCGAAAGGAGCCAGTTAAGGTAGTACAGGCATCTGGTAAGGATGCCCCCTGGGCGCCTCCCTTGGGAGGTGTTCCAGGCACGTCCAGCTGGGACGAGGCCTCGGTGAAGATTTAGGACTAGGCGAAAAGATTATATCTCCACACTGGCCTGGGAACGCCTTGGGATCCCCCATGCAGAGCTGGCTAACGTGGCTCAGGAAAGAGAAGTTTGGGGTCCCTTGCTGGAGCTGCTGCCCCCGCGACCCGACTCCAGATAAGCGGGAGAAGGTGGATGGATGATATTGGAAGTATTTTTTGCCAATCGCATTGAAATCTGTGGTTCAAAGGCTTGTTCTTCTAACATAATTAATGGAGAGACATTATTTTGCACGTAACATTTTGCAAGTAATCTCTTATTTTGTCTTGTGTTCTGAATGACAGGCGCTCGCGTTTTGCCCCTCACAGGGTGAAACTGAAAGATCAACGTGAAAAGTGCTAAGGGACATTTCACAGTTTAATTGTTTTTACTGTTCATTTGTTTAATAGTTTTTTAGGTGCATTAAATGCAACATCTGTCCGAAGTCAATAATCGTGTTAAATAATCGTGTGTTCATCCATCCATCCATTCTCATCCGCTTATCCAGAGTCGGGTCGCGGGGGCAGCAGCTCCAGCAGGGGACCCCAAACTT
>JAODTR010077380.1:0-10891 GCA_025399935.1 Amblyopsis rosae | reverse complement strand
TTATATTTGCATACTATCTAAAGCTAACCCCACATTTTTCAAATCTTAAACGGTTTTTAAAACGTTGGGTATCACAGACATAATGACAGTCTTGACCGATTTGTTTTATATTTTAATCCTAGACAAGCACACACTAGACGATTCAGTCAAGTTGCAGGACCACACACTTGGCGATTATACCAAACGATTTCAGAGTGGTGATTCCAGGGACATGGGATCTTACAGAAACTCATGTATCAAACGTGAGTAAAACAAACAGGGAGGTGGACTGTTAATCATGCCGTCATTACGCTTACACTTGCCATTGCCGCACACTTGAGTGCGCTACATATCTTGCACAGAGGAACCAAACTGGAGGAAGTCTAGTCATGGCTGAGAAAACGTAAAAACCATGACTTGTTTATTTTATTTTGCAGCACGATCTGGACGGTAGGCTACTGTACATCCACGGAAGCTACTTACCCTACATGGTTGCTAGTATCTATGGTGACGTTGTTGTGACTCCCAGTCAGATCACGTCTCATTGGCTATTGCGAGATAATGCTGGGGTTCCAATCGCTGTACCGTTCACACTACAGGATTTCAAGTTAATTCGAATTCTGGGAGCCTCTGAGCAGTTGGCAACCAATGATAATATTTGGTCTGTCAACACCCCACACTACAGGATAATTTGGGCAGATGATCGGTTCCGACCAGCCAGATTGTCGGGAGGGGACCCAGAATCGGGCTAAAAATCCTGTAGTGTGGGGCCATCTTAAGCAGATTATGATGTTTTGCCATGATGTCAGTTGTACGATTCACCACCATGCTTAGATAGACGGGGGAAAGCAATTCTACGGTGGCAGTTGTTGCACTGACAGAAAAAACCTGTGTTTGGATCCTCCATCCCAGAATCTAGACTTTAGCTGTCTCAACACGGTGTATTTTCCTGGCCTATGGGAGATGTTCCTCTTGTGTTTGCTTGCAGGGATCTACAAGGAGCTGTGTTTGGAGTCGGTGAAGAACAAATATGAGTGTGAGATACAGGCAGCATGCCAACACTGGGAGGTGAGGGTGGACCTAAGATAGAAAACGAGAACATTTATTAAACGTATTCTATTTTTTTCTCATTTTTATTTTCTATCAATATTTAAATATTTCTTTGTGTGTTGCCATGCATTGATATTCTTCGCAGAGTATCCAATTTCTGAATGGGTTAAAATAAACCATGATAGTTTATTTGAACCTTTTCATAAAGTGCATACTCTGCATATCTAGGAAGCTTCATTCCCACACACACATTCACACATACAATGCTGTTAGGGGTGGCAGAAAAGATTTTAGCGCACCACCAAAATTGTCCTGTACACATCAGGCGTGCACTTATCGAGTGTGCACTAACAGGACGACCCAGTAGGTGGCGGTGCACTGACAAAACGGCTATCAATACGATGCTGATTAGTAAATTCACATGTTACTCGGACACATTCACAATGATTTCTAGGCTTTCCAGACTGCTTATCTAACTGATGAAGCTAACTTTGCCCCAAAATAAGGTTTAAAAAGCATTTTCTCCCACAAGTTATGCTTCTACTATGCACGCACAACAGCCAGCTCGTGGCTAAATAGGTTAATGTTTGGTTAAAGCAGACGATTGGCTCTTTTCCTCCAACCACCACATTTGCCATTACAGATTTTTCCCATAGAGATCTTTTCAGAATTCTTGTCAACATTCTTGAAGTGGGTTGTCTCTTCTATACTGTAATGTCTCTGATTTGGTACCAAACTTTGGATTTAAAGGCAGGCCGGCAGGGTCAGTCATTTTCCAGGACACTTGCTAAATTCGAGCTCAAATCAAAACAATATTCCTCCCGAGCCCTCCGAGCGGCTCAAAATGCATTCTGAAGCAAAGCGTAGTACTACGGCTTTGTTGATGTGTGCGGCGTTTTGTTCCTATTTACCGAGCCAGGGCCGTGCAGAAGTATCTGATTTTTTTACCACACGCACGGATAACTTTGAGCCAGCGAAATGCGAGGAGGTATTTGGTGAATTTGACAAAATGTGTTTTATCTTGCATTTAGCTTGCAACAGCCGACTGACACCGGTGTCCAACTCCTGTCTTCTCTGTCCCGCCTCTTCTCCAGAGTGAAAAGCTGTTGCTGTTTGACACGGTACAGAGTGAGCTGGAGGAGAAGATTAGGAGACTGGAGGAGGACAGACATAGTATTGACATCACCTCAGGTACCCTCCTATCACTGAGTAGTAGGAGTTTAAAGTGCTGAACTTCATCTATGCCTGCTAGGGCTGCGTATCGGCAATAATCTGGCGATACGTTACGTATCGCGATACAGGGGCCACAATTCGATATATTGCGATACTGTAACCAAGGTGATATATTGAAATTTCTAATTTGTGGGAAGCCTTCATAGCTATGCTAATGTGTGGCCCGCTGCAAATAAAATAACAGAAACATTTATGTAAACTTGCTCAGGGACTGCAGATGGAAATTAGCTTAAAGCCAAATTTGGTAGCAAGCGTCTTTCCTCTCTTTTGAGGTTACATTCCATCTCTGCACATCACACAGAGGCGTCTCTGTGTCCCTTTTTAGTATCTTTCTTTTACCATCGTCACACCAATACACTTGACAGTTGCATAAAAATACAGTAGGAGGTTATTTTTATTTTGTATATTATATAAGTACTGCAATCGCACATACCTATGTTCTTGCACATCGTGTAGTAGGAGTGACCACAGATGTCGATGTTCTGTCCGCTCACCCCACAGAGTTGTGGAATGATGGTTTACACGCACGAAAGAATAAGAAGAAAGACCCATTCTGCCCCGCCAAGAAGAAGAAACCTGTTGTGGTCTCAGATATCCTTTAGTTTCGCTGATCTCATTGTTTCACATCCTTAATTACAGTCTGATAGTACAGCAGACTTTCATCCCAAGCGAGCTACAGTAGGTATAATTACTAGGGATGGCACGATACATTCCAGATACGATACAGATAACAGCACTTTGGGTATCGGCCGATACCGAGTACCAATCCGATTCCCGTGTTAAATTACGTTTTAAGTTGCAAAGTAAATGACAGCCAATCTCTATTTTAGGACTTGGATGCATTTTATAAACCTGCTGCTGATAGTGTGGCCTGGGTAGGTTAGACATGGCTGATGTTTGACAGTAGACTTACACGTGTAAAGTAATTTAATTGGATCAGCCTCAAGGTCAATAGTCACCGATACCGATCCAGCTATTTAAGTCAGTATCGGACCGATTTCCGTTCTCATTATCGCATCGGTGTCATCCCTAGTAATTATGCGTGCCTGTTAATGTGCCTGTTTGTTGTGTATTCCTTAACCTCGTCATTACGGCCATATATTGTTTACATGCTGCAAGGTTTGGATATCCTTGAAGACTGGACTGCAATAAGAAAGGTAATATGGAGTGCGTGGCTCTCCTTTTATGCATTGACGTTCGTAGTTCGGATGTTCCGGTGTGACCTTTCCAGTTGTTTTGATATCTCCCACAGGCGATGGCATCCCTGGGGCCGCACCGGGTGAAGGGCGACGGTAAGTGTACCTCCTCTCATTCTCCATCGCAGTCAATATTTGGCTCTCAAGCTGGTACCGACCCACACTTGGTGAGGAGTCAGGCGTGGATTCAAGGACAGACATTCAGTCATGCTGGTTGATTCCAACAGGTTTCTGAAGGATGACATTGGGGTTTTATTCCTCTTTAGTCGAGGTTAACTTGTCTGAAACATGGCCTTGTGGATCCCTCAGAGGATATAGTCTATCTTTTAAGGGCAACTCAAATGAACAAGACATAACGGTTTTACCTCTACATGTTTCTCCTCGTTAATTCCTTCACATTTCTTTTTCTTTTTGTACCTCCTACCACCCCCCCCCCCCCCCCCTTCTTTTTCTCCTCCCATCCCAGCTCCCGCTGTAAAGCCTGACAAGCATCACCACGTAGCGCGCTCCGAGGACGGGCGCCTTTTCTACGACAGCCATTGGTACAGCAAGGGACAGGCCATCTGCATCAACAGGAGGGACGAGTATCCAACCAGGTGTGTCTGTGCGCGCCGATTGAGACGTTGCCCAGAGCTATTTGATAGCCTAGCCTAAAATGTTTTCCTAACCTAGCTGAAGAAACATAATCTAAAGAGAAGTGCACAGCATATTACAGTTTTATACCTTCTCACAGCAACATCAATATTTCATGTTTTTATTCAGCAGTTAAGCATACCAACTAGCCTATGCCTATTTTTTTTAAATATTCACAACTGTGGTTCGCAATTGTTGCTTTGTCCGGCAATGTATTCTTTCCAGGCGTTCTGCGTTCTCCCACCTGGAAACCAACAGCAGTTCGTGGCAGTTAGGAAAATTCAGAGATGCGCGCAAGGCCAACGTGCCCACAAACTGAATAGGTTTTATGATGCGCACCTTAATACTTATTCGTATGAATCAGGCTTAACACAGACTGGTTTCTCTGACTTTGCGGTGGCGCACGGTCTTGTAATTTCAGCATCTCCATAAACGTTGCATTTGCCTTTACAAAACACAGCGTAGTTCTTCATCATAAACTAGGTTTGTCTGACTGAATGAGAGGTTGTAGGCGTTGGCTGTTTTATTTTTATTAAAGTGATTTGTCATGGGTCAGGGCAACAGACAGCGTATGTGGGTGTGCGAATTTGTACGAGAGAAAACGGAGGATTTGATGAATGTGTTGTTTTTTTTTGCTGCCGTGCAAATGTGCATGTTTGTCACTAGGCAGGCAGGGGTGTTGATGGTTGGTTGACCAGTTGTCCGTGTATGTGTGTATCCTGCAGCGCCATCATCACCACCGTCAACAACGACGAGGTTTGGTTCAAGCGACTCGACGGTACCAAATCCAAGCTCTACATCTCCCAGCTACAGAAAGGCAAATACACCATCAAGCACTCCTAAACACAGAGACCAACATATACACATATACACACACACGTGTGTGTGTGTGTATATATATATATATATCTATCACTCCCCCTGCAACCAATTGAAAGTGGCTTTAATCTGTTCACTTATCTACAAAATATAAATTCTTGAGAGACTCAATTCTCTCTGTATACAAACATGACTGCATCGCTGCACGAAGGCTTAGTCTGTTCTGTAAATATGTACGTATGTTGATATTCTGGACGATGTTCACAAAGTGTCACACTCCCTTGCTGGAGCTCCGTGCTGCTAAATAAGAAGGGGGGGGGGAGATGGGTAACCGCGGCGATTAGCGATGGAAATGGTGAATCGCGTGGTGTCAGTTGAGTGCCTTTCCGAGACGAGCCGCCATCTTGGGCTGAAGTCCTCAACTATCAATGCAGTGAAGCCTTACACTAATCTGTGCTAGCAGTTTGAGGAATTAATGCAGGTCATCGAGTGACTAAGTGAATGAGAGACTACTGTAATCTACTGTACTGTTAAAGTGCTTGCCCACACACGCGCGCACGCACAGCTTGTCTTAACTCGCATTGTACTGCAAATAAATATGCAGCACGACCTCAATGTACTTGATGTGTTTCGTAAATATATTACATAGGACTAAAATTGCACATTTCTGTATTTACCATAGATTGAGACAAAACTATGAATAAATTAATATAAACATTTTCCAACGGTGGTCGTTCTGAGCCCACTTTCAATAATGAAATGCATTTTTAAATGTATCAGAGCATCATGTTTAAATCCATCCAGCCAAATGTACTCCTTTTAATAAGCAATTACATGAACCTCACGGTTGTGAGTTTTTTCCTGCTTGCCGGCTAGACATTAAAGATAGCGATCAAATCTTTGTTTTGAGTTGTACCTCGTTGTGACGTTGGCATATTATCGCATCCCATAATAGTCGCTGGTAGTGTATACTGCTTGGCATTTATGTTCAGATGAATTAAAGTAGCACTCAATATATCATGGAATGGGAAATGGTGTGGGCTATGCCAAAAAACATCATACTTGCAGTGTTTGTCTGGGTGGGCCTGGGTACAGGTGTACAAGTGTCATTTCTGGCAGCCAGAAGCTCCAAAAAGACACTAGTCTCACAGTAGTGCCATACATAGTGCGTTTTATTTCTTTCCTGTTATTTGATGCTTAATGTGATGTCAATGTTGTTTTGTTACTACAAGTGGGCAAAGTGCTGGAAAAGTACTCGTTATTTTCTTCTTCGCCTCCTTTTCCCTTTTTGTGTTATGCATTGTCTGCCTTTAAAAATGTCCGTTGGTGTAGCAGTATGCTAACAATCCAATGTTTAGTTTGTTTTTTCCTTTTTAAATGTAAAATATCAGTAGAACTTGACCCATCTTTGTGTAGGTTGGGAAGTCAAGAGAAATGTTTACGCATGTGTAAATATATATTTGGTTTGAGGAAGCTTTTTTTTTTAGGTTCTCAATCCTTCAATTTTCAAGTATTACCTGCCAACAAGAGGTACTTGGGACGTTGTGTTATTATCAACTTGAAGAGAAACCTTCTGGTGTCGACATTAACTGCAAAGTACTTTTGTAACTGTAAAGTGTTTTTTTTTTTAAAATTAATAGTTTAGTATTTTATTTTTGTCTTTAGTGTCTACATACTTTTTTTATTATACTGTTACTTTTTGCATATTGTGTGAAAGCTAAAGACAGTTGCATCTACAATTGTGCCAATCCGCATGAGTGTTACGAGCGTGTGTGGTGTCAATAAAGGTTTTCCATTTTGTCATTTCAAAGTCTTGCATTATTTGCATGTTGAAATACAATTTTGAATCCCACATTAGAGGTGTCTTGATTGGCAAATAGATATATATGTGTATGTATGCGTGTGTATATACGTGCATGTGCTTGATATACAAAGATGTTTAGTTTTGATTTGACAATTATGTCATTTAGGATATATGGCACACAGTAAATATGGCATTTAGGATATGTAGAACCAACTTAAAGTGTAACTGCAGCCAAGTGCTGAGCCTGACTCCGCCCTGTACAACTTTGAAAAATGCGTCAAGGAGCTCAGTGGCTTAGAGGGGGACCCACATTAACTTTAACATTTGAATTTGATGACATGAGCATACTGCGTGTACTGTTGAAAACGAGCCAGGTCCTGGGGTGATTTTTAACGGATATGATGTGTCAGCATTGTGTCAGCATTGAAGTCTTCTCACAGATCAATCCTATTACTACTTGTACAGCTCAAAAAACACATTTTAGTGTGCAGTTACACTTTGTCCGTGCACGTCAAGCAGAAGTGTTTTTCTTCTGCTTCTTAACTAGTTAGAAAACAGTAAGGGTAACTTTATTTTTGACATCATTCTGGTTTACAAAACAGTCCATAGTCCAATATGGCTCCACTGTTGAAACACAGGCCTCTCTGCCAGTTGTCTGATGACGTATTTCCACTGTCACTTCTTGAGGTTCACTGGTTTCTAACTGGAATGTTCATGACAGACAGATCTTCCAGGCATTCCTCTGCCAGACGACTGTTTGCTAGATCAACACTGATCAATTTGTGATCAATTCTGATGTACTCCTAAATTATTATTACTTATTATTTGGCAAGTCGTTGACTATTATTGACAGGTGAAATGTCCATAATTCAGACATGCATAGGCTGTTGAGGGAGCTGTTCCTTTTATTCTTATAATGGCAGCAGTAACATAGATCCTATATTAGGAAGTAACCCCCAGTTTTAACCATTTCACATGACCATATATTTGGATATGCAGGTTTCCAAATATTAAATTAATCATTGGAAATTGAAAATTCCTCCGCTATTTGATTCCTGCACAATTAGTGGCAGCGTCAACATACGGCCAGCAGGTGTCAGTAGTGATCCACGGTCAAATGCTGGAGGCCCAGTTATATCTCGGGCACCTGCTGACGAAGCTTTCCAGCTGATGTGAGAGATGGAGAGATGAAGGCAAGGTTTGATCACAGCAAGCTGGCCACGTCTAGCTGCTACTGCAACAGAGCTGGAGAGAGGAGAAGCGGTGCAAGGCGGCTGTTCATAGACTACACGCTATGCAGTAGACCTAGCCTATACTGTTTCTAGCCTGGGCTTGGATCTCTTTGTCTGGTCAAAAAGAAAGAACATGTTCACCTATCATTGAGACATGGAGTCTTGTTTCAAAACGAGTGTGAGGACCGCAGACTGATGGAGAGTTGTACAATTATTTTCTTGCACAAAGATGGTAAATTGTGTGAACACCTTCTATTTGACAGACAGTTGTCCAGGTTACAACCTGTACCACACCCTGGGTTAGCCTCGTCATATAAAAAAAAAAGAAAAAAATGCTTCTTCTCGGCCTCTTCTTTCCTTTAGGGGGTGGGCCGGACAGGGGTGGGGACATCTGGGGGTGTTTCAGGGGACACTTCTACTAGTGACAAGCCGGGTCCTGACAGATCATGATAGAGGGTGGCCCTTTTCGGGCGCCATTTATTCTTTATGTGTAACCGGAACTTGTGGGTCATTGGGACGTGTTTACTGCAACACTGGGCCTAATTAGACCGTGTAAGTGTCACTGTGCTGAGAGAGAGAGAGCACTGCAGCCCGTAGTGTCATTTATTTTTGGCCTAGAAGGAGACTGAGCCAACCTGCGCTCCAAATTAGCTTGCTATCGCCTCTCTAGGTGTGTCCACATGCAGCTCTGTAGAACTACCTTGAAATTCCCCATTAGCATTCAGGCTAGGAGTTGTTAATGCTAGACTGTCTGACCCCTCCTACACACAGTTGATGCTGCTTTAGATTCATATAATTTTTGCTCCATTTGGGGTTGAATTACAATTGTATAAAGTTAATTTTAATAACTGGAGAGTCTACATTATAGTCATGTTAATCCCTTGTATATAGCATAGCAAATAGCACACTGACAAGAAATACCAGTTGGAAATACCAGTTTTCTCGGTGTAACATTTGTTACATTGTCTGATACAATTCCCAGCATTGCTTAGCCTCCCAATTGTTCTTGCTTGCCACCAGCAGTGACCTTTTGGTTTACACAGGAATGCAGCCAGGCGGTATCAAATCTACAAACCTGTACTTGTAGTAACAAGTCAAGTCAAACATTCAAGGTTCCAATTCCAAATGCCTGGGTCTGATATGAGAGAGTGAGGGACTGACTTTGTTGCTGTCCGTTCTCAGTTGGTGTGTCTATCTCGATGGTTGTGGCAACTCTGTGTGCCTATGGTTTTACATAGCGATGGTATCCAATTTACAGTCAGCCCCAATTGCAGAAGGCAGACTATGGAAATCCATAGTCAAATGGCCAACTGGCAACAGGAAGATAGAATACTTGCATCATTATTTAGATTATTTACTGTACATACATGTGCGTGTGTGTGTGCATTAGTTTGATCAGAAACAGAAAACGGAACAGAAAAGCAGTCTGTGTGCAACATGCATACAAAATGTATGCACGTGTATACATACAGTGTGTACCTTGATCAGTGGCTGTGTGCACACTACACATGCAGATGGAGGTGTGTGCATGTGCGTGCGCGTGCGCGTGCACGCCGGCAGGTGCCGGACACGGAGAAGTCACGGAGCTGCTTGGCAGCGGTCCTAATTGGCCGTTGCCAACATTGTGCTGACGAGGCACACCGCTCACAGACAGGTTTACCCAGTTTCCCCTTCCTTTTCCTGCTCTGGCCGTGATACGCGAGGAGCGTATAATGTGCGCATCCTCGCAGGGAATTCCACCGCGGTGCTCGATTTCACGTGCGGCAAAAAGAAAAGCTGCGGCGTTGTCATTGGCGTTTGTTTGGTTTTGTTTTGTTTGCCTCCCCTCCCGGCGTTTGAGTTGTGAAAGAGAAAAGGCTGCAGAGGGGCCAGCTCTAATGAGATGGTGCTGTGCTTATCTAGGCCTGGCTTTACATTTCACTGGCGTGCGTGCGTGCGTGCGTGGAAGTTGCACAAATGAACAGTTGCATATGCACGCACATACACACAGCCACAACCGCGGGAGCTAATTAGCACATCACTTGAAACCAAAAGAGCAAGTCATGTCACATGTGACAATACTGTACTTGCCTCTTTGAGGGTAGGCGCATGCAAGCCCACTCACACACACACACACACACACACACACTCATACAAAATGGAGGGTGGCCTGTTTGAGGACCAGGGAAGATTGTGAACACATTTTCAGCTTGTTTGCATAAATGTGTCTACCGCTATATGTGGAGGAAAGAGAAATCTGAAAGAGCGGGAGAGGGGAAAAAGAGAGGTGGACAAACTGATAGGCCGATGTTTGAGCCGCATGCTGGCTTCATTGAGTGTAACTGAAGCACTCTCAATTCCCTTAAACTGGTGGCAGCGTTAAAGAGGGAGAAACTGCAAGAGGTTTAGTATCGCCCGCACAATGGCCTACTGTCGCCGTCTGTATGACAACACACTGTAAAGCATGGTAAAAGGCTTACACTCTCTCTCCCTAGCTCGCTCGCTCCTCAGCCCCAATCCCACTGTGCCGTTTATAGTTCCGAAAATAAGGTTTAAGTGATTGGGCTGTAAATCCCTCACCAGTGCACATTGCACTCACCGAATGCAGGAGCATGCAGTTGGAGCATTCAGTTGGAACATTCACTTGGGACTTTTATTTTTTAATACATGATTACTTCTTGCAGAAGAAATATCCAGAAAACAGTCAGCTCTCCTCTTATTAACCATTTCATTAACGTCAATCAATAATTAAAAAGTCCTATTTTGATCTGATCTCCTGAGCAACATAAACGGTCACAAAAATAGAAAGATTTGACGCTGCCAACGCAGTAAATTGCTTTGGATGGCATTTCAAAGAACAATGTTTAGGCGTAAAATAATCTAAAAGTAATCGAAAGTAGATTATGTTACAAAATGTTGGTAATTCAAAATGTACGTTAGGCCTTCCTATAATAATAATAATACTA